>VZUI01030103.1:0-11179 GCA_013401135.1 Cettia cetti | reverse complement strand
GTTTATTTTAATATTCCTAGTAAAGAACTGCTATTCCTCTTCCCAAATCTTTGCCTGAAAGCCCTTAATTGCAAAATTATAGTAATTCGGAGGGGAGGGGGGTTACATTCTCCATTCCAGGGAAAACTCCACTTTCCCCTGGCAGATACCTGTCTCTAAACCAGGACAGGGTGGAACAAAGTTTATGAGTTCTTGAATGTCTGGAATCCTGTGTGAAAATTGAGGTGCTCAGGCATCACTGCCATAAAATGGGGGGTGTAATAAGGAGTGATTTGACTTAAAGCTGTCTTCATGCAACTTTAGAGGAAGTCACATTGAGCAAAATCTGAGCTCCACATTTATTTCAAGATGCTGACCTGCAGTGAGGTCTGACTGTAATACCTTGGATTTGTTGACCCTCCATTAAATAGAAGAAGCGTGACATGGAAATTCCGTTCCTGGATGGTGAGTGAAGAAAAAGCCCAAATATAAACTTATTTTTTTCTAATTTGCTGTTGCTTCCATTGATGAAAGTGGTGTAGATCATACAGTCTTCAGAACAGGAACTACTGGCAGAACTTCTCAGGAATTTTTTTAATCATATGCAAATTTTTTTGAAAGTAGCAATTTATCAGAATGGAGACACATGAAAATTCCCAGGAAAAAAAATCTCTAGTCCACAGGGCACAATGAAACTGTGTTAAGAGAGGGAGAGAAAACCATTGAAAGAAAAAATGATATGCTGTATTTGTCTCTGGGTCCTAAGCACATTCCCTGTATTTGTATAAAATAGGATGTGTGAGACAGGAAACAGAAAAAAATTCCAGGGGATGGTCGCTGGGTTGCCTTTCCTCTCAAAACCAGCTCAAAGGGTGTCCAAATGAGGACTTGAAATCAAACCCCTCACAATTCAAGTCATTTGACAACAAATTCTCTTAAGCAGGACAGTAGCATTTTCTCATTTCTTATGTTCTAAACAGTTGATTGACAGATATCAAGTCAGTGGACCACACCTAACCTCATCCAGTTTTCCAGTCTAATTTTTGCCTTCTTTGATGCAGCGAGGACTATTTTTATCTTTTTCCTCTGCAAAAGCATAACCCTGCCTGGCTCTGGGTCTGGAATGACATCCTGTAAAACAAAATAACGAGGCACTTCCTTCCTCTACAAACTGTGCCCCAGTGGGAAACTCTTCTGCTATTTAAAAAGATTGAAATACTGGAACAGTATTTTTTCTCATACCTTTGTATGAGCAAGAGACTCTGCTTTAGGGACTTAAGCCCAAACGCTGATCTCCTCAGTCAATCTAATGATAGCTTCAAATTCAAAGAGAGTTGCTCATTTTATTACCAGTCTTACTGCCCTGTTGTAATTATTTTGTTCATCTCACTGTCTCTAGAAAAATTCTGACTAGTTATTAATATCTCAAGACACATCTAAAGCTTCCATCAGCTTCATTTGAAAGGAAAAGTGAGGTTTTTGTTTGCAACTGAGCCTGCCATCCTTTTCCATTTGGGTTTTAATTTTACTAGAAGGTGTTGGGTTGCCATGGCAAAGCTCATATCTTCCTTCCCTATCTCAGTAGGTGCTTTGGAGGGGGAGGTGGTCAGAACAAGAGGCAATTTGTGCTAACGAACAGCTGTGTCCCAAGAACGTGTTCATACAGCACTCACTTCCAAATTCCTCAAAAAAAACCCCATCCCCACAACCAGTCCAGCAAAGTCCCAGCCAAGGGGATGCACAGAATTTTGTAGAAACTAAAGCCAGGCAATAAAAGGTTTGGATTCAGTTTTGCATTTACCAAGCTGGTAATGGCAGCAATAAACATGAGAATGAACAGACCAAACCCTTAAATCCTCACTGGTCTTTCCCAGAAGTTAAGGGAAGAATAGGACACTGAGCCACTCCAATGATCTGAGTTTGATGGTTAAAGGATGCAACAGAGAGAACTCTTTGTGATACTGGGTTCATGTGGAGTCCTTATTGGAAGAAGATTTGGAGTGAATTATATTTTTCAGTGTGGCTTCCAGGATGCAGCTGAAAAGAGAAAAGCATCAAACAACTTATTTCATACTTTGGAAGAACATCTGGGTAAAGATTCAACGTGAAATAGTTCTGTGCTACTATTAGGTTATTGTGGGCCTGGTATTTCTGAGTCTGTAAGGTTTTCAGCCTGTCAGTAGCTGAATTTTTTCTCATGAGAAACCTTACAGACTCAGAAATATCAGGCCCACAGATTATAAACTCTTGAAGGCATAGAATTGCATTTAAAACAAGCAACACTGAAATTTATGTGTATTTTCATAGAATTATAGAATGGTTTGGGTTGGAAGGGACCTTGAAGATCATCTAGTTCCATTCCCCCACACCACGGACAGAGAATATTTTGATTTCTTTCAATAAAAAACTTCCACAGTCTTATTATTTTCTTTCAAAACCTTCACTACAACTGTAGAAAATGAAGAGAGTCCAATGAGTCATAGGCTGAACTTGATGATCTCAAAGGTCTTTTCTAACCTGGTTAATTCTGTGATTTTGTGATATAAATTAATGCCTGCTCTGCAGATAACTTCAGGAGGATTTTAGAGGTGAGATGGGATCTGTAGCAAAACTTTATATTTAGACATATTTTTCTTCGCTTCCTGGGATGCCTGTGTTTTACTCACTGCTACAAGTATCAGTAGAGAAAAACTCTAAGGAGAGATCACCTAAGCAGCAAAATGTATGGAGGCAGCTTTCAGACAAGTTGTGCCACTGCTATGAATGAAGATCCAAATTCTAAATAATGTTTATTTGCTGAGTTACTCTGCAGGCCAGTGAGGAATCAAGGAATCACTTAGATTGGAAAGGGTATCTGGAGTTCCCTAATTCAAACTTCTGCTGCAAACATAGCTGATTTCCAAGGTAATCCTCCTTTCCCTTGGCTGGTGCAGCAAAATCTGAAAGTATTTGAGATGTCACAGGCTCTCCAGCCCCTATACGTGTGCTTAACCATTCTGGTGATAAAGAATTTTTTTAAGATATTTCCAAACAGTGCTGAAATTTGCGACCGCTGCCTTTACTGGGGCACCTCTGAAAGGAGCCTGTATCTGCCTTTGCTGTAACACCACTAAATTTTGGACAGATTTTAGTTAGTTACCCCTTAACCTTCTCTTCTGGCTAAATAGGTCAAAATATAAAAAAGGTAGCACTATATATACAGAATATGAAGCTATTAGAGCATGTCTGAAGGAGGATAAAGAAGATGGTGGAGGGTCTGGAGGTGAAATCATCCAAGGAGCAGCTGAGGTCACTTGGTTTGTTCAGCCTGGAGGAGACTGAGGGGAGACCTCATTGCTGTTACAATTCCTTGTGAGGGGAAGAGGAGGGGCAGGCACTGATCTCTGCTCTGTTGTGACAGTGACAGGACCTGAGGGAATGGCCTGAAGTTGTATTGGGAGGGTTTAGGTTGGATATTCCATAAAAGTTCTTCCCCCAGAGGATGGAATGGGCCCCCTAGGGAAGTGGCCACAGCCCCAAGCCTGACAGAGTTCAAGAAAAGTTTGGAAAATGCCCTCAGGCTCATGGTGTGACTCTTGGAGCTGTCCTGTGCAGGGCCAGGAGTTGGACTCAATGATCCCCATGGGTCCCTTCACACATTCTGTAATTCTTTAAGTCTCTTTTAGCTTCTCCTCATAAAGGTACTCTGCTGACTCACCCACACCTTGTTCCCCTCATAGCCAGCTGAGAGAAAACAACCCTGGTGCCATCCTCCCTGCCCCTCCTTACCAAATGCTCTGTCCACCGCAGTGGTCCAGCACTGCGAGTTTTCTCCAAATCCCTGTAATTCCAGTGTCATACTCTGCACTTGCACATGGGTTTCTCATTCCTCCTGTTTGTTTGTCGAGCTGGCTGTGTTCAGGTACTGAAAGGAGAGTACCATCCTCTTCTGCACTGTGCTTTGCCTCATTCCCCTCTTTCATTGTTTCTGATTATCCCAGGGTGTTGCTGTCCCTGGCCCAGCAAGCTCAAACCCCTCCTTGCCAAGTTAGCAAGTTCCTTTCCAAAATTGCTCTGCTCTGTCCTCACTCTTTGAAGCAGATCCAGTTGTCACAGACTCTCAGCTGTTTAGGGAAGACTTCTTTCCCTGTCTTTTTTCAATTAAGCCTCTCTAAAGTGCACATGCAATTTCAGACAGTGGGGCTGAAGTGCAGTCATTAATGACTAATGAGGAATTGAGGACTGACCTGCAGGAAACCTCCAAATTGAATATTTTCTTTTCAGATTTAGCATGATTAAACAAATTGCTTTTGTGTCCAATAGCTAGCTTTATGAGAGAATTATTTTCCTGCTGCTCTGTCCAAACCCACAGGGACTAATTTAGATAACATTAATTGGTAATTTCCCAGATCAAAGCCTTTAATCAAATCAATAAAGATACACACTCTGCAGTGTGCTGATTATCATTCATAGACATAAAATATTATTTGTCATGTCTACCTTGATAATGACATCAGAGGAATACCAAGACCAACAAGGAGAGATGTTCTGATACCTTATAATATGTTGATTATGTAAATGATTTCTCTAAATTATTTTCTTGCCAGGGCATGGGGGTTGTCCTTGCTGTAGGCTTCCTTTAACTCCAAGATTTATTGGGAGCCTAAACATATATAAATTACTGTCAACAGCCTCAGTGCTTATTTCTGTAACAGTTGCAATCTTAAGAGTGAGGGATATGAAAAGTGACCCAATTTACCATGTAGCAGCTGTATAGCTACATGGTTTTCCCATGTCAATACCAAATCTTGATTTTTTTTCCTCTTCAAAGGAGAAAATTTGGTCTAAAAGCTGTTGGTTTACTGCTTCTTGATATAAACACTGAACAGTTAATGCAATGAATCCAACCCTCTAAGACTTTTGGAGGGAAGTGACCAGACCCATAGGGTAGGGGACAAAAAATGTTTTTGCAGAAAAGAGGTGAAAGCCAAGTTTATAACTGCCCTTTCTGACCCTTAGATCTCTATTTTCCCACATTTCTTCTCCCACTTTTCCATGCCTTAAGGTGCTTCTCACCTGTACCACACTGTAACACAGCAGTGGAAGGTGCCCAGGGCAGGAGGGGTGGAATGAGATCATCTTTAAGGTCCCTTCCAACCCAGGCCATTCTATGATTCTATCTCTCCATGATTCTATGACTACTTCTTTTTCTAGATCCAGCATCAGCCATAATTCCCAGGGAATTTTCTCATAATTCCGAGGTCCTATACACTGCTTTCCATCTGTGGGTCTCACAGCACATCCAGCAAACCCAGATGTCCAGAAACCAAAGGAGGGTAATCCATCCATGACACGAATCCTTAGATCCCAGCTCAACAAACCCACTCATGCTTTCCATCATCCAGTTATTTATTTTTTATTTCTACTCTCATATTTGTGAACATGTCATTGAATTTCCCAGTTCCTTTGGCAAACCTGCACCGGCGGAACAAAATATATTTTCTGCTTTGTTTTACTTTGTTCATGCATTCTACATTTGGGAACAGGGTGGGGAGTGCAGGAAATCAACAGCTCTGCGAAGACCAGCTGCTTGCAACATGCTTCCCTTGCAGCTTTCCGTCAGGAATCTGACAGCTTTAGTTATTGTGATGGAGAAATAATGAGGTGAGAAAAGAGACTGTCAAAAAAAGGATCAGATCTCTTCTTCCAAGGAAGTAATTTACTTTTTGTGTGTTCTGTGGTTCCCAGAGACAAGAAGATGTAAGGAATTCAGTTACAGGAAAAAATTCTGTATTTCCCTAAACCAAGGCAATTACCAAAATAAAATAGAAAAAATGATAAATTGTCTACAAATAAAAAGAGACCTATTAGTTTTGTGATGACAAATTTAATTAAATGTGGATATTAACAGCACTTGGGATAGGTGATTATAGATGATGAGACCACCATGGGTTGCCTTTATGGTTAAAGGGGAAAGAGTTAGCAGTGTTAATGGATTTTAATGCTACTTCACCTCATTGTTAAACTAATTCCTGTATTTGGCAGGATGAATTTCCCTCTAAATTGACTTTATTAATCACCATAGATATCTGGTGCCAACTAAGACCTTCCATGGGAAACTGGTAGATCTGACACAGGATCTCTGCCCTACCAACTGGAAGCAGGAGGAATACTGTAACACAACAAAAGTGTCACTATAAACTTGTGTTAATGCATCTGAAACATGCACAAGTTCACTCTTTCTGAAGAAGCCTGATACTGCCTCGAATATATATATTTCTTTACCTATCCAGCCTGGCACACAACGACAGAAGCTTCAGGAACTGGGATATTTCTGGTGGATGTTTTTTTTATACCTCAGACATCCACAAGAGGAATCTCAGGACATCTCACACAGCACCAGGTCACCTTTGCTGAGACAAATGAATCTCCCTCAGCTGGTGCAGAAGTGTATTGGAAAATATTTCAGGTGCAGCACTGCAGGTGGGGTCTTACCAGAGCAGACCAGAGGGGAGGAATCACCTCAAAAGCATATTTTTAGACACAATAATTATGTCCCTAGTGGTTTTCCAGATTATTGGATGCAGTGGGCTGCTCTGACTGATTAGTTCTCCACTGGCTACAACAAACATTTAAGCATTGATGCATATCTACAGTAAACACTTAAATTTCAGTTAAGTGCATTTCACTTAAGGTTGATCTAAACACTGAAAACTAGTTGAGATCACCCACAGCATACATGACTGGACCAAGAGAGTTTCATACTCTTTACCTGGCCAAAGAATGGTGAAACTCTTTAAAATGTGAGGACTAAGTTTTAGACACAGTCAAATTAGTAAAACAGTCCCTTGATAAATCTGGTCATTTACATGTCCTGACTCTGGGATTCTCCCTTGAGAAGATGGAAATATGATTTAAAAGGAATAAGTCATGATCTTAAATGGTGTTTGAATGTTGAGTCACCCTCAATTGCATCATTACTGCTCCATGAAATTATGCTGAAGGTACTTAGAGCCATATTTGGAAAGAAGGTTCAACACTTTTTTAGCTTTTACAGCATTGGAAGTGCAAGACAGAGTTTTGGGGATTTTTTTGGATCCTCTCAGTTTGGCATGTTACATATGGAAGGAAGATAAACCCTTCATTTGCAAATGAAGCTCAGGCACCTTTGAACGTGCACGTTCTCCCACATATGTGCCTGACTTTTGCACGAGCATGATTAGCAGAACCAATCTACATTCCTTATGCTTTGCACACAAACCTGGGACTCCCTCTTGAACTGCAAATACTTCCTGAAGCAGTATTTACACTTGTAAGACAAGTGGATTGTCACTATCCTACAAGCCTTATCCACAGTCAAGGGATCATGGCCAGTGGAAAGAATAAAATTGTTTCCTGTGCTCCACTTGCATGATAAATTCTGACTTGTATTTTCCGCTTCCTCCTCTTTTTGTTCCCTCAAACTTCTTTTGTCTGGAAGCAAAATTCTACCCCTTTTTCTATCCCTTCTTCAGATATAATGCATCAAAAAACCCCAACTTTGGTACCTATCTGTTGGAAAGCCACTTGTGTGGACAATTGGTGGCACTGCTAGTGACATTTTTGTCTCCAATTTTTGTTTTGTTCCTCCCCAGGTTCACTTCACTGCCTTTTTGGAATATGTTGAATGAGCACAGGAGTGAGAGACGCCCTTAATATTCCAGCACCCTGCCTCACCACCCAGCAGCACAGCTTTAAGTGATATGACACTGTAATTACATTAGCAGCCGTATTAGATGCTCATTATCATGCCTTAATTGTTCAATAATTTTGATCAATGCCTGATTTCCATGGTGCTGACTGTTGTGACTGCAAAATAAAGCCACAGTTTAGGAGCTGTTGTGTGTACATCTGCTAAGTGATTCCTTCACTTGTGCACAAATGTGTGTTTGTGTGTGACAGACAGAGCTGAGCAGTCAGGGCAGCTGCCTGCCAAAATGTTCCCTGCTTGCAGCTGCAGGGAACTGACAAAGGAGCCCTGGATAATCTTGCCTCAGTGGTTTAAGAAGTCACCTCTGTCAGTCACTGGCCTGTGATCAGATCTCTCCCCTGGCTGGCAGCCTGGAGGATGGATGCCCGTGTCAGTGTGAAATCCAGGGATTTTGCTTTGCTCCCTCTGAATGGCTGCAGGCAGGAGGATGGGCTTTGACAGGGGTTGGAATGCAAACCGGTGCTCCTTGTTGTCAGCCCTGCTCTGGGTGCAGAGTGGCAGAGCAAAGAAGTGCCAATTTGTTGTAGGAAGAAATGCCAGGACTTATTTGTCAGTGTCTGTGACCTTCCCAGGGAAAGGACTGCTCATTTGCTATGCTTACATCCAGGGAAAACACTGACAAGACAAGGGAGGAATGGGTGGCACAGAATCATTAAGATTGGAAAAGACCTCCAAGGTCTTTGAGTCCAACCTTTGTCTGATCCCCAACTTCTCAACCAGACCATAGCACTGGGTGCCACATCCAATTGTTTCTTCAGCATCTACAGGGATGGGGACTCCACCACCTCCCTGGGCAGCCCATCCCAAAGCCTGACCACCCTTTCTGTGAAAAAATTCTTCCTGATGCCCAACGTGAATCTCCTCTGGAGAAGCCTGTGGACATGTCCTCTCATCCTGTTGCTTGCTGCCTTGAGAAGAGGCCGAGCCTCACCTGTCTACAGCCACTTGTCAGGGAATTTTAGAGAGTGGCAAGACCTTCCCTGAGCCTTCTTTTCACCAGGCTAAACAAAGCTCCCTCAGCTGCTCCTTGTAGGAGTTACTCTCAAGACCCTTCACCAGCTTTGTAATGAAGAATAAATGAGAGTAGACAATGTAATAAGGTAGACAGAGGACATGGACCTGGAAGGAGAAGAGAACCAAGCTAGAAAATTGGTTGAGATTGGTTTAGACTCTTTCAAAGGTGAAGCACAGAGTGAATGCACCAATTGTCACCTGTTACATACAGAAATTCAGTGCTGCCCACTCCATTGCAGGATATTCAGTGGCAACAGACTGGGAATGCAATTTAAAAATTGCATTATTTCTCTCACAGCAGCACCTAAATACAGCTCAGGATGATGTTCGGCAAAGGAATTTCATCCCTTGATTAAAACATCCCATCTCCCTTTAAACTGAGGAGTCATCACCGACGTTTCAATCCACTTATTAGAGCTGAGAAAAATTCAGAATATCCTTTGTATGATAAATGCTTATTTGTTTTGAAGAAAAACATCATTCCAGACTGGAATGAAAACTTACAATTAGAAGTAAAAAATCCACAAGGAAAAAGAAAGTTTTGAAACTGTATGGCTTTTTTTTTCAGTTTCAACTCTGCAACATGATAAATTATATCCTTACATGTGATGGATTACAATGAGCAGCACACATTTCAAAATGAGAAGTAATTAAAAAACAAAAACAAACAAGCCCTGCAATGAGCTGTTAAAGCTGAAAATTTCCCAGCACAGCGTTTTCAAACAGCTGTACTGCTAAATTGCCTGTTCCCTTGATAGCAAAGAACAGACAGAAAACTCCTGCCAGAGAGTTCAACTAGTACAGCCTCGGGTAATGTACAACCACCAGAGAGAAAGTGGGAGAGACAGAGCTACAGGAAACAGGGCAGGCTGTTCAAAGACATGGATTTAGGTTCAGGTGCATGGAGATTGCTGGAGAAATGACATTCACCATCACAAATGGATCCATGAAGGAAATCCTTTCAGGAAGGACATTGCTGATATGCACCTAAAGATAAACATAGCAGCTGATATTATCATCTTAGTTCAAGAAACAGATCTTTTCTGGGTTTGCATTAGCAATGACTGCTTCTCTGTGGGAAGGATTTGATCTACAGACCTCAGGCAGGTGTGTACCACCATACCTGAGGGTAAGTCCCATGTTGGATATCCTGTTGCAATGACCTCACTTATTACAGGCCAAGGGTCTGAGCATCCTCCCTCATTCCAGAGTCCCCAATAAACTCTGCTTAGGCACCACAACTGTGTTTGCTCCATAAGGATTTGTTCCAGTGCCTACAATCCAGAAAATACCAACATCATTTGGAGCACAGGTCTGATGAGGAGTGTCTGAGGGAGCAGGAGGGGCTCAGCCCAGAGAAAAGGAGGCTCAGGGGGACCTTGTCACCCTCTAAGCCTACCTGAGAGGAAGCTGTAACCAGCTGACTGTCAGTCTCTGCTCTCAGGTAACGAGTGAAAGGACAAGAGGAAATAGCCTCAAATATTGCCAGGGGAAGTAAGGATTGGATATTAAACAGAAAATTCTTTACTGGAAGAGTTCAAGCACTGGAACAGGTTGCACAGGGCGGTGGTAGAATCACCATCACTGGAAGTGTTCAAAGAATGTGTAAGTGTGGTGCTTGGGAACATGGTTTAGTGTGGACCTGGAAGTGTTGGGTTAATGACTGGGCTTGATGTCCTTAGAGGTCTTTTCCAACCTCAGTGATTCTGGGATCCTGTGATCTGTGTGAACAAGCTTGGTGGAGAACACAGAAGCCAATAAAAGAGGGAGAATTAATAATGCAAAGACACCTGAGCTGGAATAGTTTCCATCAAAAGCAGGGAGAGTGAGAGAGAGAAATCAAATTTTTCATGTCTATTGTCTCCCTTGGCAGAACCTAAGTTTTCACCATGGGTTAATGTGACAGGGAATCGATGTAATGACTTCCTGGAAGGTTATTTTATTTACAACAACAACAATAAAAAAGAGGAATGTTCAAAGAATGAGGGTTAAATTTCCACAAAGATTCTTTGATTCATTTGCTGCTCTGATTGTGTTCCTTCTTCTCCTCCATGAAATCCTGGCACCTTTTAGGTCTTGTAATTCCTTCTCACAAGCCTCTTCGTAATTTTCTGGTTTGTTTTTGACAGACTCATCCTTTGTTCTTCAGAGTTCTCCCAAGCCTCTGAATGAGTTTACAGGATTCATCCAGCTCCTCTTCCCTTGGGCATTCCCACACTCAGCCACAGGAACCCATTCTCTTTTTTTATCTGAAACTTATGGCTCAAAAGGTAATTCTCACACTGTCGCACAGCTTGACACATCCTTAGCCCAGCCCATCCTTGAAATTTCCCTTTCAATTTCCAGCAACTACCATAAAATCACCAATCTCAGTTCTTGATTTCTTTTTCTTTTCTTTTCTTTTCTTTTCTTTTCTTTTCTTTTCTTTTCTTTTCTTTTCTTTTCTTTTCTTTTCTT
>VZUI01030102.1:0-38398 GCA_013401135.1 Cettia cetti | reverse complement strand
ATAATAATAATAATAATAATAATAATAATAATAATAATAATAATAATAATAATAATAATAATAATAATAATAATAATTAGTGTGTGTTTGTTTGTTTGATCCTTAAATAAGAATCTATTATTATTGCTGCAGCCCCTGCTCAGCAGCCTTGTCAGTAAAGTGGGAAGAGAGATCAAGGCTGGCCTGAGAGCAAACCCCTGGTCTGTCCAGAGCCAGGGAAGCCAGGAGTGTGCAGTGCCTCAGCTCAGGCTTGGCACAGAGCAGTTCTGGGTGGCTTAAAGCCCTCTTTGTGCTCACTGGGGCTGAGGCACCTGCACCCCCTCCACTTCCCCTTGGCACAATTTGTACAGCTCACAGGAACACTCTCCCTGTGTCCCAAGAATTTGCTGGTCTTTTCCCCCTCCCTGAGTTATTGCTGCCCTGGGAAACTCTCAGCTGAACCCTTCATTTCCATGGGGAGCTTCTCCCTTAGTGCCCAGCTCCTCTTTTTCCCATCCTGCCCCTTTTGTTCACCGTGGTGGATGAGGTCTGATAGGTGCAAAGAGATCCTGAATTTGGGGGATGGCAGAGGGGAGCTGCTGTACAACTTCACTGGTTTATTTCTCAGCAAAGGACAGAGAAAGCTTTGTGTTGTTGCAGGGAAAAGCTGCTCAATTTGTATGTTTTAGAGCAAATCAGGATCAAAGAAAGCCACTGATTTATTAAGGGCATGTAACTAACTGGCAATCAGTGAACTATAAATCCAGGGTCAATATCGACACCACAACAGTTAAACCACGACACCAGATGCTTTCAAAATGTAAATAAATGCTCGTAAATTCAAAAAGAGTAAATTCAATTCCACATATAATCCCCAAAAGGCTCCCACCACATTCACCCTACATGAGGGTGCAGAGGGACCCCACAAGTTTGGGTTCCCTGAACCCTCAGCCCACTCAGGGTGTGTGTCCCTGCCTGGCTGGGCTGGGGGTGTCGGGGGCTCTCCCCAGAAGGGTGAGGGATCCTTGCAGGAGCTGAATGCCCAGCACAGGAAAAGTCACGTTCAGCAAACACACGCAGAGTTTTATAAGGCAGCTCCTGAGCTGCTGGGCTTTGAAGAGCAGACCTCCAACCAAGTTAGAAAAGTTGTTTTGCTGCACTGCCCCAGGATGGGAACATCAAAAAGATCAGGAGATAGATGCAAAATTAACCCTTTCTAAGGAGTCAACTGTGAGAACGTGTGGAGGAAATGTTTGTAGATCGATAGAGGTATCCACAATCACTAAAGAATGAGGCAACACTGGGAGATGTGCAAGCCTTTACCTGAAGCCATCACCCAGGCTGACTTTTTTTAAAGTTTTGATCCATCTGGGGACAGTTACAACCACGAGGGGCTGTTAATCCAACGCTGGATTAACCAGATGTGTTCCAACACCGGGTGCCTGTGCACGGCAGCCCGCTGGGACACCCCCAGGACACCCCAGAAGAACAAGAGGCACAAGGCCAAGCAGGGAAGCAGAGCCCAGAGCAGAGGCCAGGCAGGAAAGCTGCAGGGAGGTTTGTGTCCATGGCCCAGGGTGTCCCTGGCTTGGTGCAGGATTGCCCAAATCCTGGATTTACCAGCTATCCCAGCCTTCACTCCCATCACCACTGCTCCTTCTTGCATAAGCAGGAGAGCATCTGCCTGCAAACCAGAGTGTTTCGCCTTTCACTTTGTGGTGGAAGCACTTTTTGTTTAAGAAAACATATCTATATCAGCACTAGAATTGTATTTTAGAGAAACATTCAGCAATATTTACACCAGCAGAACACTAACAGATAGTGCTGCATCTTTTACGTATGGAGCAAAGGGCTGACTTGCAACAGACTGCTATTTTGATAAGAATACCTTCTGCTTAGGAACTATTCTTAAGTTTATTTTTCGAGTGTTATTCCAAATCCATGCTACAAAATGTTTATATGTGCACTTAGGAGCACGGTTATGGTATAGATGTAAAAGGGAAAAAAAATAAATAAAAACACAAAAACCCACCCCACAACTGGTGTCTTCTCTTATACTTAAAATGTCAGGATGGATTTGCAGTTCTCTCACCCTTGGGCTGTGCAAAGCCAACCCTCACAACTCAGGGGATGCTGCTAAAGTGCCCCCAGCCCCCTGCACTCTTCCGTGGTGCTGGCATCCACAGGGCAACCCGAGAAATCCAGAGGGAAGCAGAGGGAGTCTGTCACCTTAAGGATGTGAAAGGAGATGTTCCCGTGACAATAAAAGCATTCCTAAGTGCACCTCCAATCATAAATCATTTTCAAAATTGCTCCTGGCTTTTTAATTTCTTTCATTTGGAGGATTTATAGCGCTCTGATGTGCCAGAATGTTTATTCCATGGGCTGCCCGTCACGTGGCACCCCACTGGCACAGCACCAGGCTCCAGTCCTTGTTAATCTAAACCTCTGCAATGATCATCTGCAGCTTCTAATAAATGACTGATAACTCTGGGTCTAACTCTTGCAGTGATTAAAGTTAACATCAGCACAGAGTGCTTCAGTGTTTCAGCCTCTTCTTGACGGCTATTTGCCATTCTCCCTTTTTAGTATTGCCATCACTGAAACAAAAAGCTTCTTGTTTGAAAATTATTTATGGAGTGTTGCAGTGCTTTATAAGATTTTCATGCCCCACTCTGTGAGCCGGGATCCTTTTGGATTAGAGTGTACTCTCAATTTCAGTCCACGGATGAGAACGACTTGATTTCTTTTCATAGTTTGCAGCCCCAGAAATGGCCATGAATATGTATTCTGTCTTTTGACACTCCTGTGTGCAGGATCTGAGAAGCTGAAGATGGAGTGGGCCCACAAGACCCATCTGTCTCCCTGTGCAGGCTTGTGCTTTCTGAGTGAGGCCCTCTTCCATGGGTTGGGCCCCAGCTGAGGGCTCCTGCTGCCTCCCCAGTGGGCTGCCAAACAACCCCAGATGATGACTTACAGAAAGACTTGTTGGCACTCATCCTAAACTCCCCCTTTGTTGTTTTTGCCTGGTGCCCCTGATATAAACCCAGCACTTTGTATCAAATCATTCTCCTCCGTGGCTGGAATTCACCCTTACCTCCACGGACACTTTTCCCTCCATGATGTGCAAAGGCCCCAGGCAAGAACCACAGCACATCCCAGCAAGGACTGTGTGGAAACAGGACCAAACAACCAATCCCTGCCTCAATGAGTCAATTGCTCAGATGAATTAAATTTACAGCACATGACAGGAAACAAGGAATAAACACTGAGGTCTGGAGGGCAAAGCATTCAAAGTTATAACAGACTAAGCTGCCCTTGCAATCTTCTCTCAACATTTGTAAATGCCACTTCCAGTGGCAGTGGTGTTTCCTGGTCCATCTGTCTGTCTCCCAGCCATTCCCAAGGCTAAACTGGTGGGAAATTGGTTGTGAACCATTTTCTTTTGGTCCTAGTGCTCCTCCTCTCCGTGTTTCTGGCAGGTTCACTTCCACTCCTCTTGCTCTGCATTTAGGGCTTCTGAGTCATTTCCCCCCCTGCCCATCCCTTTCCTTCCACTTTACCTGTTCCCTCTGGCACTCCCTGTCTCCTCTATTCCTCTAACCTGTGCCAGGGCCTTTCTCCCCCTCCAGACAGAGATAGAGAGGAGCTCCATTTTACCTCTGTTCCCCTCCAGTCCAGCTCTTGCCTGCTGGTGGAATTACACTCTGCCTGGCACCACAAAGGCAGGACCATTCTCCCCCTTTCCACAGCTTCATGCTCCCAAACACTGGAATACCACAGATCTCAACTGCTCTGGTTTCTAGGTGTGGGCTGAAAACTCCCAGCCCACTCCTTATTTTTATTCAGCTTTAACTTATGACACTCCTTTTGTAAGGAAGTTCAGTCAAGGAAGACACCTACCTGGAAAATTTCAGTCCAAGCAATTAGCTCACCAGTGCCACAATTGGAGCATAATGGAGAATAAAACGTTTATGACTCTTACAAGTGTTTGAGACTCCAACTTCTGCCTGGAATAGGTGTAATTTCTGAGGAAGGATTTAAAGCTCTATTTGTGCTTTGCTCATGCACTTCACTCCTGTTCTCTGGAAACATACCCTATTGACCAATTAGGCTGTGTTCAAACACACAAGCAGCAATTAACTTACTCATCTGCCTCACCTGTCACACGTGTATTTAAAATTCTCTCTTAGCATCTCAGCGTTTCTTAATCTCGTCAGCAAAACCCAAAGCACTGATGTATTCTTAGGCACAGCACTTTTTTTTTTCTGCTCTCTCCGTGTGTTGCACCAGTTTTACACCCCATTGAGTTCAGGAGAGCTGTGCAGCAGGAAATTAGGCCCAAAGTACATATAGAAGTTTAAATCCAATCCTAAAACACTGTAACACACTGCTCTGAGGCCCTCTAATGGAGACAATGGCAGCCACGATCAGCAAAATGAAATGGAATTAACACTAAACAAAGGAATTTCCACTGGAGGAGGCACCTCAGGGAACACATACTCAGTGAGGAGAGGATAGATACTTCTTTGCAGTTGAGGTGACTTTTATTTATGTATTTATTTTTTTATTCAGAGCAGAAGGTCAAGAAGATTTTAGAGAAGCAGGAGTGGGAAGTGAATGAAATTAGATCAGAGGGAAGAGTACAGGTGAGACCTCCTGAAAACCTCTGCCTGCACAACTTTGATGGGGAGGTCATTGCTACTGGGGACGTCCCTGCTGTGTGTCCAAGGGCAGTCTGTCCATCCCCTCTGAAAATGCTCTGTCTGATTTGCCTGGAGTCTCTGACACATTTAAGCAGCTCTGTACCCTCCCACGTTGCCAGCACGCCCCTTGCCCCTGACTGCCTGTGTGGAGTTGCTTTGGGCCACATCTGCTCCTTCCTCTCTGGCAAATCCTAATGCCAAGATACTGCTGCTCATCAGCAGCTCTTCTTAGGGATCTTGCATTGGGATCTTACCTGGCATTGTCAGGGCAAGCTTAAGAAATTATGAAACAGCTTTGCCCTCAGTCAGCTGGGGATACCTTTTTCTTCTGCCTCAGCTGCCTCCTCCTCACCTCCTCATCTTGTCTTAAAGAAATAGGAGTTGTGGGAATTTGCCCAGGGTAATGGTAGAGAAAAGTAAAGAAATTTTTCTCAGTAACTGTGGGACTATACTCACACTGGATCCCATCAAGCTGTTTGAATATGTTGGACATCCACACTGTAACAGCAGCCACAGATATCTGTCATTTCTGACTCTTCCTGTAAGCTGAGCCATTAGTCACAGACCTGTGCCTTTTTCATTTCAACCTGCATTCCACGCTCAGAAATAAAGAAGGAAACCATGTAAAGATTATTCCCATTTCATTAGCTGACCTGAAGAAGCCAAGCAACCCATGCCAGCTTTCCAAGAAATGTAGTGGTTTCCTGTCCAGCCTCAGTATGTCTTCAAGTATTTATTTAAAGCTCCTTGAGCTTTAAACAGGTGCAGGGCAGGTCACTTTTCAGATCATGAGTTTTTAGGGGCCATTCTGAAGCACATTTAGCAGAAGAGACCCAGGATAACACTGATTTACAGGCATTCATTTTGTGAGCATTTCCTATCTCCGAGGATGGGTGCGGTCTGGGCTGCCATGTGGGGAAAAATACATGTAGATGTTCCCCACTCTGCTGCCATCAAACACTGAAATAACCCATTTAAAAGTGCTGAAGAAACCAGAAGTCAGTCCCTGGTGCCTGGATCTATAGTTAGGGGGGCATTACTGGATGATGTGATCCTACCAGAATGCAGGGTTTATTTCTTTACAACATTAGAGGACTTGTCAACCCTGAAGGGACTAAGGGAGAGAGGATGGAGAGGATGAAACCACCTGGATGTGCAGCACTGCAGGTTTAAAGCTCCAAGTCCCAGAGCTAGGCACACACAGCATCTATTTAACATCCTTGCAGCTTTTGGGCTTCAGCCTGAGAATTGCTCCAGCACCATGAACCACAGAGCCTCCCCTCTGTGCCTGCATTAGGCTTTTCTTAACATTCAGAGGGAAACAACAAAAGTTCCCCTTTTCCTTTACAGCTCTTTCACTTTTTGCCTAATGAAGGTGGAATATAAAATGTTGAAGGAAAAGGCAGTTTTCCCCCCTACAGTAGAATTTCTTTTTCAGTTATTTTTAATCTGACATCTGTTTTAACATGCATTCGCACGCTGCATTTATTTTAATTTTTTCCCTCCCTCGTGTTTTATTATTTACCTCCCGTTCCAAAGAGATCACAAAAGATTACACTTCAGTGGAGCAATAACAGCAGTGGCAATGATCTCCCTTACTCCTCAGAACTTTTCTTTTTACCCCTCTGCTTTTCCTTTATCTACATCTTCCCACCACGGCCGTCCCAGAGGCCTCGTTACAGCAGCTATCACACAGGGTGGAGGCATTCATGGAGGGTTTTTTTTGGAATTGGACAGATATGTGCTAACTGGAACACAAAGCCCTCCTTGTTCAGAGCCCCCATGGTCATCCTTTGCTTCTCGTGTTTCAATCCATGCCTTTAAAAAAGTTCCACCAAGAAATCACGCTCTGGGTCAGCTGTGGTGCCTGTGCTTTGAAGAAAGCCCCAGAGCCTGCAGAAGGCAGCAGAAAGCAGTGACATGTGCCAGCTTCCAGCCAAACCTTCTGACATGATGCTGGCTGAACATTTCATTTCCCCTGGAAATGAAGATAACATCCTTAATCACCTTACGTGTAATTAAATTAAACCGCGGAGCATTACGCATTCTTCGCCTTCTCCTCAGGAGCTGGTTGCTCATGTCTGGGCTTTAGGGTGGAAAAAAGGAGAGTTATTGATGGAGCAGCAATCACTACGGAGGGTTTCAGCACTTCCCAGCCCCAGGGCAGCCTCTCAGGCAGGGAGAGAGTGTGGGCTGCTGCTGCAGCTGGTCTGGCTCAGCTTGCCCAGCTCCTCCACCAGCCCACTTGCTCTCCAGGTTCTGACAGTGGCAGGGACCCCTAACCTGCTGGAATTCTGGAAACTAAGAGTTTGGGGGTTTGGTGGGGGCAATATGGAGGATTTAGGGTATTGTCTAAGTCCTTCTTCCTCATGGGTTTGGGTGGTGCTGTGTAATTGGTTGATGGATTTCCCATTGTGGACTTCAAGTAGATATTGGGTTTAAAGTGAAAATAATTTAGGTGGCATTTCATAATTGGACAGATTGTCCTTGAAAAGATCTTGTAGAGATAGAGAGGTGCTCCATTTTACCTCTGTTCAATAAGTTGCCAGTTAGTGCTCACAGCTCCCAACCTTGGCAGAAAAGAGGCCAGAACCATCACACTAACCCATGGCACTACTAAAACAGCCTTGGCCCAGACACAGGGAGGGAACTTGGCTGATTTGCTCATCTGCTTGTCTTGTTCACTATCAAAGAGCTGAGAACTCCTTCAAGACTTTGAGTAAAAGCAGAGCTCATGCTATTACTGGAACGGAAAAATCAGGTTATGAAGCTTTCCCTCACCTTTCTGGGCAAATCATCATCCATCTTAAGGCTTGGTTAGTGTGGTGTACAGAGATGGTGCTCAACTCCAGCAGCTGAGCCTGCAAAGGGCCTGCTCAGCCTCAGGAAGGGCTGACTGAGAGGAGACCTCATCAATGGCTATTAAAATCTGAAGGGAGTGTCAGAGGATGGGTCAGGCTCTGCTCAGCAAGGGGACAAGAGGACAAGAGGCAGAAAGTGATTCTCTGGGAATTCTACACGAACATGAGGAAGAACTTTCCTTTGCAGTGACCAAGCATGGAACAGATTGCCTGGAGCAGCTGTGGAGCCTCCCTCACTGGGGATATTCCAGCACCCTCTGGACACAGCCTGTGCTGTGTGCTCTGGGATGGCCCTGCTGGAACAGGGAGGTTGGGCCAGCCCTGGTCCCTTCCAACCTGACCCATTCTGTGATTCTGTAATTCTTCCACTCCTTCCATACAGAAAGCAAGACTTGAAAATACAAGTGTAATCATTTCCAGTATGGCTTCCTCAGTTTGTTAACATTGCTCAAAAAGCCCTTTGTTTTCATCTCAGCTAAAGAAGTAATTTTAAATTTATGCTTCCTCAATTCGGCGTTTTCAAACACTCCCTGTGATCTCAGAGATCTGAAACTTTTATGCCTCAAGAAAGCTTTGCTGTATTTTTCTGCAGCCATCACCCACTTACTCCTGCTTTTAGGGAGTGCAAGGGCTGCAAATGTTATTGGTGCTTGTTTTTAATTCTTATCATCCCTTAATTTAGCATTAATCTGATTTTCTGGGACTTTAATAGTAACAGGTAATCAGTAATTTTACCAATGGTGTCTTTACATAATAAGAACACTCTCCTCTCTGTTGCCCTGCATAAGGACTGACCAGAAGGATATTTTTCTTTCTCTCCTAGGCAGGTTGCACCTAAATAAAAGCAGTTCCCTTCTTTTTCTCCTACCCCACACAATACATATCCAGCTGTCATTTCAGCAAAAGCTCATCAAGATTTGGATAAAACTTGCTGTTGTTGTTCATGGGGTTTTGGTTTCTTCTCCCCAAGAGAGGCAAGGAGCCAAAGTTCCAACTGAGCAAAAATAAAATTAAAAGTAGATCAGTCTTTTCTGTCTCAGTGGCATGTGCTATGGTATATAATGTGTGTTCCCTGCTTCACAAAGGAAATGAAAGAATGAACTTATATGACTGATGAAATAAAGATATCAAAGTATTACTTGCCCCAGCTGATACGTGCACTTCACATATAATTACTATTTAATATCTTTGTTTCCTACAAACCAGGAAAAAAGCTTACCCCCTCTCCCAATTCCCTCTTCTAGTAAATAAGCTGATGCAGAATATTCTAGATTTGCAGCTTCTACTTTACTTTCTTCTTGAATTTATTCTCTTCTTTGCAAAGTAATGTGGTCTACAAAATGAAGCTATTTAAAATCCTAAATGAATAAGTGTTACAAAAATAATAAATTAGTATACAAGACTGACTTGCACAAAACATATGCTACACTCTGAAATATATTTAGACACGAGTGCATAATTGCCTGTTCCTTTGCTAATGGCCTGAAGCACAGAACTAAATCTGAACTTTTCCCAGAGTCTGTGCAGTGATGAAGCTGCACACTTCCCAGGAGTTCAGGTGCTCACCTGCTGCTGCAGCCTCCACAAACTTCAGCTGAAGAGCAGCAAATGGCCAGCAGGAAAAAGATGGGAAAGGTGCAAAAAAGGGCAGTGAAGGGTTAGGGTGAAGGGCAGCAAGCCTAGGAGCCCACACTGCCAGCACTCCCAGCTCCTGCTGGCTGGGAACGGAGATCCTGCCACACCACCTCCAACCTCAGCTCTGAACTTATGGCAGTCCCAGGATTTGGCTCTCTCACCGTGCTGGCACAAGCCCAGGAGTGCCCCTGGCCCTGCCCAGCAGCCCCACTCAGCTCAGCTGCCCTCCAGCCCTGCTCCATCCCAGGGTGGATCCCACCCCTGCCGACCTGGCCTCCATCCCAGGGTGGATCCCATCCCTGCTCTGAAATACTGAGCCTCCTGCTCATTCCTCGAAAAAGAACAACCCCCAAACCAGAACCATCTTTATTTGGATGTGTTTACAGACTCAGTTACTTTTTTTTCTTTTTTGACAAAAGGTTCCAGCAGAAAAAATAATGTATAAACTACATTCCAGTGCAGCTTCTCTGAAAACAATGGTTGGCTTGGAGTTGTAGAATATTTCATTTCACACAGGTGTGTTTTTAACCTTCATGGAGAAGGGAAGTGGCAACCCTCAACTCTTCAGGAACCTCTCCCTCTGCAAGCAGAGCTGAAGTCACCACCAGCAGCCCATGTGCACATCAAAACTGTCAACAGAATTCCTCCTGGAAAATTCTTTCATCAACACAGCTCCCATGGAGACAGTGAGGTTGTTCTCAGAGACCCACTTCCACAGGGAGGTGGCAAAGTTGGACCTGCACTAATTTTAAGGAACTACACAGACTCCCCACCTAGAAACTAAAGCACCTCCAAAAAATAGCTTAAGACAACCGACAACAAAAAAAAAAGTTTGGTTTGCAAGTGGCATCACTGCAATGAAGGTTTGGACATTTATAACTTTTAATAACATTTACAGAGCTTGAGGAGCAAAATCCAGTGTGTGGTGGCTGGGAGGGCACAGCAGAGGGTCAGACTGCAAAAACCTGGGGGGAGCTGACTTCTTATAAAAGGCTCTGTGTTTCTGAAAGCTCAGCAGCAGAATTTTCCCCTCCATTTGCAGACAGGCACCTGGATTTTTCCTTGATGAAATTTGCAATGAAATCAGAAGGAAAACTCATGGTAAAAATGGGCAATTTTCAGGAAATTTTCAGGAAAACAAATGTGAAAACAGAGTCACAGCTCAGCTTCACCTTTTTCAGCAGAAAAAGACTGAAAGCCTTGGATGAACGATTTCCTGAGAAATTAGGGCCCATTTTTAGTCCTGAGCACTTCATATAGGATCTTGCTTTCTGTATATGTTGCTTTTCTTGATTTTTTTTTTCCTAATCATCTTTGCTATCTGTCCAAGGTGTTTTGTAGCACTCTAGTGATCCAGGTGGTATAGCCAGATAAATAACAGAGTTATTATCTTTACAATAAATCTCTTTGTAATAAGTGCACCTTGTAGCTTGATTTACTGCAAAATCCTCCTCCTCCTCTTACTTCCATGATGAGACCTACTTAAGTCAGTGAGACTAGTCATGATGATAAGATAATTAAGTTTTTACTACAACTCTGGTTACTGAGCAGAATGCAGTTCTGATATAATGAATCTACCAGCTCCAGTCTGATATTCAAAAGGTGTTGGTGATTTAGGTATTGTTCTTAATGTGCTATGAAAAAAGCACTTTATTTTTTTTTTTACATTAAAGCATTAAACCCCCTTTAGGACACAATTCAGATCATCTTCTAAATTAAAGAATTTCTTTTGGAATGGCAAAGCTGAAGTTCAGCCAGCCTAGCAGTGACACCTGCAAACTGACAGCCAAACCCCCCTACATTAAAATGGAAAGATTTGCATGAATGTGTTTTAAAATGACAGGAGACAGGAATTGGAGCTTCTAAGCAAGTTAGACTAAAATTTTAAGAGTGAAATGCCTAAAAATAGGCCCCTGAATGCATAGTTAGGCACCTATATAGAGACTGCTTGATTTTCAGTTGTTCTGATCACCCAGAGCTCCCATTAACTTCAGGAGCAACTGTGGATACTCAGCTGTTCTGGAAATCAAGCCACTTTTATTCAAGGGCCTAAATATGGATGTCTGTGCCCGAGTTTGGGGGGGAAAATACAAAAAAATAAAAAAGAGGTCTGGTTGCTTCTTTTTTTTTTTTTTTCCTACAGAAGACATTTTATAAAAGAGAAGTAATAACCAAGTTTCATTCTTCTTTCCTGTTACAATGGTTGAAAGTGAATCAACAGAACAATTAATAGTGCAACACATCTGTGCCAGAGGATTTTGTCTGAGGGTCAATGGAAATCTATTCTCCTAATTAGCAATCTGAAACATTCCATAGATATTTCATATTCTGCGACTGCAAAGTGCTACCAGGCCACCTAAATCTTCTCCATAGTATTTCAGTGTTGCCATTAATGAGCTTTTCAGGCTGGTCTGAGGAACTTTGCAAGATTAACTTTGCAAATCTGTATGTATTAACTATTTAACTATTTCAGAAATGCCACTTTTTTCTGCTTTTGGATCGAGTACAACCAGCAGACTTGAGCATATTTTTAAATACCATAAAATACGAAGAAGGCAGAATTAGGCCTTTAATTCTATCATGTGCACTTGGTTGTCAGAAGACTTCTGAATGCTGTTTGCTTAAAGACCTCTTTTGTAAAAGTAATCCTGAGTTGGTTTTGTGTCTAAGCCATTGCCAGTTCATGCTGAAGTGCATAAGAGCCAGTCACATGGTAGAAAATCTGCAAGAAAAAAAGAAAATTTATGATGGAATTATATATGACTCTAAAGCTGCAAGTGTCAAGGAAGTAACAAATTAAAGGCATGCCAGATGAGGATGATGGATATTTGTTTGTGTGTGTGCATAAAATATGATGTAATATCTCTTAATATATTTGTTTGTAGGCTATGAACTAAGGGCTCTTGCTGCTGTTTTTGGAAAGAAAAAGTAAAAAGCAAAGACTCTTGTTGTTTTTAACTATGATTTCCAAAAGAGCCAGGTAGAAGCCAATGATTCCCTCTGTCATCTGCCTTGGACTATTTCAGTATGTTTGTTTTATTGAATATAAGGACTGGGACATTTTATCTTCCATGTTTTTAGACAGCATAGAACAGCAGAGCTTTGGTCATGGCTGGGGAATTTGTGCAATCCCTGGCAGATAAAAGATAGAACCCTTAAAAAAATCAGAACAAATGGTGCAACACAATCACTGGCTGTGTTCTAACACCCAGCAGTGATGGCAAAGAGAAAGCTCACGCTGCTCTGTCATAACCAGGGACATAATTTTAGGTCAAGAGTGAGGCAGAGGGAGCAAGGCTGTATTATTGTCATTTCAGGAGTGAGCCAGGGGTTTTCAGCAGTCATGAATATTAACCTGACACCTCTCAGCTGTTCTTGAAACATTTCTGAAAACATGTCAGTATTTCAATTGCTGAGAAAGGTGAGGAAAGGGGAAAGATTGGTGCTTTTGTCCACCCCCAAATCCACTGCACCTCATGTTTTCCCAGCAGCACAAACAGGATAATATTTATCTATTTATAATATAATTCTCAGATATATTTCTTGGTTAAAGGCAATATCACCTCCTCTCCTGGGCTTAATGAACATGGGAGTCAAGACCAGAAGCCTTCATGTTTTGGTAATTCCTCTGACACCCCACTGTTCCCACTACACTGCATCCTTTGGGGTTGATATCCTCTGCCACTGATGTAGATGATGGATAGACAGGTCAGAATCTTTCTTCCCACTGGGAACTTCTTCCCCAGAAAACAACCAGCATGTAAAATATTCTCTGCCAGCAGCACCCATATGTGGGATGAGATGTGACTTTCCCCACAGGATGGAAATACACCCTGAGGAGTTGTGGCACAGGGTCTGCCAGGCTCTGTCACAGCTGGGGTTGAAGGGGAGAGCACTGCCACACATTTGAAAAGACTCTGTACATGCACAAACTGAGCCCTTCTTGCCCAAATTTTGTACAATTTTACTCTGCAAACATGGCCTAGACCACGGTCAGCTGCCCCAACAACGGAGTCTGTAAGGACAGCTCAAACTTAAAGAGATACTGAGCTGGAAGTGAACCTGTCATTCATAATGAATTAGGTGGATGTTCCATTTCTGGAAAGAAGGATTATTTAGAAAGATCACTTTGGTTCTGCATGAACTGCAAGCTGCCAGCAACCAACCTGCTGCTCAATGTCTCCCAGTAAACTGCTGGCACCCAGGCGGAAGAGCTCTGGTGTCAGCCACTCCACTCCCAGCTCCTCCTTCACCAGCATTAGCCACGTAACAGCTTCTTTGGCTGTCCTAATGCCTCCTGCAGGTTTAAATCCAACCTTTAGAGAGAGAGGAAAAAAAAAAAACCACAACAACAACAAAAAAAATAAGTGTGATACACATTTTTATCCATCAGCAATCAATGTTGGTACAGCTGCAGTCCCCAAGTGCCTGTGAGGTAACAGCTCCTGGTAAGGACCTGGCTGCAAACAGGACAAGGTCTGGACTAGCACTGGGAGCCTTCAAGCCTCAGCCATTAGCCAAAGATAACATTTTCATCCCGAGGGAGCAATGCTTTTGACCCCTGTGCACTTTCTCAGGAGCTGGGCTTGAGGCCTAATGGGAATACTTTGCCTCTAGGGATCTGGGCAGGAGTGGGATATCTGCATCTCCCAGCCATATCTGCAAATAATCACACAGTGCCTGTGTCATCATCACCTATTGCCAATCTAATTCCAAATATAGAACATAGCAAATATTCAACAACAACATAAAGATGCTGCATGTGAGGTGGCTGACTGGTGGACAGCTGTGAGAATTGGCTGTATTTTATAAAAGCCTGTGCAGCACAGTTACACGTGATCTGGCTGTACATTCAAACCTATCAGAGGTCTAATTTCCATTAAATTTTCCAAATGGAGTTAAATTCTGTCTGTCTTTATCAAAAAATGGAAAGGTCTACAGGAACTGCAAAACTTCTGTCCCCCACCACAGGCTGGAGGTGCTTTAGTCCCTCAGTGTGAGATGTGTGTCACACCTGAAGGTGAACTGCCAGTCTGCAAAGGTACAAACACCAAGTAAAACTTTTCTTTGAGGTAAAGCATGCCTTGAATGCCATGCTGGACCTGCTGTGCACTTGGCATACACCCCCAATGCCAGTCCTTAGGTTGTGTGCCATTGAAATACATCTCATCCTGAGACAGAGCTTGTGACACTCAGCTGGCAAATCCCTCACCAAAAATCCCAAAATGTTGGCCTGCAGCAGCTACCACTCTTGAAAAGCAAGGAAAATCAGGAAAAATTCTTCCTGCATAAAAAAAAGTAAATCTGAACAACATGTAGCACACAGTGATTCTTCCTGTGCTTCCTTCTGCCATCAACCTTTACATTCTGCAAGAATTATCATTTTGTTTTTGTATGTAAGCTCCCTAAACCTCAGTGCACTGAGGATTTTCTTTGTGCCTTATGGATGTAACAGTGGAATCAGAAAGTATCTGTTTTAAAATGTGTTTGGTAATCTTTTTTATGTAGTGATTTCAGGACCAAGCAACACAAAATAAATCCTTCTCTCATGCTGGAGCATTGTGATAATGGCATATTTCCAATAAGATTAAAAGGAACAAAAGCAGGAAAAGCTTGATAAATCCAAACCATGAATACTGTGTTTTTGTGGATGGACAAATAGATGTGTGAGTTTATGCACACATCTGTTAAAGTTAAATTTCCAAAAAGAACTTAAAGCCCAACAATGGGAAAAGCATCTTCTAGATAATAAACAAAAACAGTTGGAATGTGTTTTCCCACAAGAAGAGAAATCCTAATGATATTTGAATTTAGATCTCTTCCTAGAAATACCACGTCTCTTTGAGATAATCTGTGGCAAAAACAAGTGAAACAGTTAACAAGAGAATTAAAACCATCCTTCAGAATTCCTTCTCCTTTTAGCAGATTCTGAAAGCTCTTTTCTTTGCAAAAAAAAAAAAGCTGACAAAGACAAGCCTGTCCTCTCCTCCATTTTCCAGCTTTCCAAACAGCACATCTGACTGCCATAAAAAGGTAAAAAGGAAGGGGGGTTGGAATTTAATTCAAGAGCAGTACAAAGTCCAGCTACCACTTTCCTGCTGTTTCACAGCATTTCATTATTTTGCTTAATAAGTTCATCTCCTCAAGAATTTTCTCTTCACCTTACATTATTAAAAGTAATAAGTTTTTCTGGATTGGGGGTTTTCCCAACAGAAAAACCAATTTATGTATGTCCTTCAATAATGACAGGAAAAGATTATTTCCCATTATACTGCACACTTTTCATATCACCACCACAGCTTATCAGTCAATAAATGTTACTCTGCAACTTGTTCCTTTCCTTGAAGAAGTTTAATTTCTGTATTAACCTGTTTTTCCCAGGCAACGCCTTGCTAGAAAGCATTCCCTCCAGCAGCAAAATTAGTTTGTTAAAGAAACCATTTAGAAATTTCTTGTCACTGATAATATTGTCTTCAGTTAATAAAAGTACATAAAGTCAGTTTACATCTAATTCTCTGACACGCACATGCACACGGACACAAGCACTTACTCTGAACAACACATTTCATCCCATGAATGCCTCCTTTAAAAGCAAAAGGTGAATTCAACATTTATATCCAATTTTGGGGACAAAGCTGTGCTAATGCAGCAGGGAGCAGCTTGTGGCACACAGCACTGGTGCCCAGGGTTGCTGCTGGCCCCAGGGATCTGCCTCACGCTGGGGCACTGATGCTGCTCCCACAGAAACAGCTATTGCAGCTGCTCCAATGATTGTGTGGCAGAGAGAGAAGCAGGAGGGGAAAGGAGGAGAGGGGACAGCCCAGGGATCCATGCTGGCCTCATCCAGATGGCTCCAGGGAGTGCATGGACACACCTCTAACCTGGTGTCACACCTTCCTCAAGCTCCCACAGCCCCTGGAGCCATCTCAGCCCCCACCCCACTGCCCATGCCATGCCCTGACCCTGCACCTTGCAAGGACACCTGCAGAGGGGACAGGAGAGGAGGGAAGGGTGGCCAGAGATGGGGAGAGGCTCTTAGCTAGAGCCAGGACAAAGCCCACTGCTGGACACCAGATCCAACTGATCCTTTTCCCTGCCCACGGGAAAAGGAAGTGAGAGGTGGCTTAAGCCCTCCTGGGAATCTCCTCCTTTCTCAGTGTTTCAGCAAAAGGATGAATGCACAGACAGCTCATCACTGGCTTTGCTGTACATTCCCCTTCTCTCCACTGACCTCACTTGAGAGCAACCTGATCAACAAACATGAAGTATGAGGACACAGTGCTCCTCCAAACCCTGTTCCCTCTCTCCTTCCTTCCATCCCAGGCAATGGGATACAACTGGATCTGCCTCCTTGTCCCCTTGGAAAGGGGGAAAAGAACAAGGGAGGAAAGAGCAAAATGCATCCCTTGGGTTGCCAGGACAAAGTCAGAAAACAGAGCTGTGTACACCGGACAGACTCAGGGCTCTGCTGAGGTTTGTGTCAGCCACTGTCAGCCCTGGTTTTGATGGACACAGCCCCTGAAATGGTGAAACAAAACTCAAACCCAGACGCAGCAGGGAACGCTTTGACCACATGAGCATTTATGGAATGAACAATTCTTCAAGGGAGAAAAGACAAAAGCAGAAAAAAATAAATTAATATTAGCAAATCAATCCTATTGCATTCTTACTTCTTTCTGAGTGAGCCTGTTTGGTTAATTTGCAGAAAGGAAATGACAATTACCTTGTGGCCAGTTTGCCAGTAGTACTCCTTAATGGCTCGCATCATGACTATGCCAACGGGAAAGGTCGCATTTTCCACCTCCTTTCCTGTCGATGTCTTTATAAAATCAGAACCTGAAAGGATGCAAAATGTCTTAGAGAAGTTTTAGAGCAAGAGTCCCTCTGCACATACAGGTTCACAGCCTCAAAGATGCCCTCCTGCTTCACAGCAATTCTGAAGCATTCCTTTGCACAGATGTCCCTGTGGTGTACATAAATCAACATTTTAGTATTTCCACAAGCATCTCTGAGAATAGAAATGACTTTCTTTTTTTTTTTTTTAATTTAACTTTGCATCTACTTGGTCTCACCTCTGGCAGTCTGCTATTGTATCTGCTGCAGCTGTTTTTAGGAGAAGGGAAAGACATCTCATATGTGTGTACTAAACCAGCTGTGTAATACTGCAATCCAAGGGAAAACTCCTCTTTTGTGCATTTTGCAATTGTAACACTGCAAGTTACTATACTTAAATCCACAGTCTGATTTAATGCAGCATCAAGGTCAAAACATCCGTGTTCTTTAAAGAATAAGAGTAAGCCTTGGCTTATTTTTTCCTGTTTTCTCACTAGTGAATAATCTCCACTGCCTGTATTGATACTTGTGTAATATTTTTGTGCATTCTTGCTCTTCTGCCTTGGCTTGAAAGAAATCCTGAAGCGCAGTGTAACAAAAAGCTAAGAAACTAACAAAAACCAATGTGCCTTGCAGTGCATGATCCAGCACTGACAGAACACAATGAACAGAACTTCTTTAATTTCATTAGGACGCACTTCACCCCTAGGAACCTACTTCTTAGAAAAGGTGTACTGTGGGATCATTAATTATCAAAAGTAATTGGGAGAAGAAGAGGGATAATTCAAACATCATGTAGTAGTGCATCATCCACTTAAGTCAATTGGAACTGCATCTGCTTCCACTTCAAATTTGGCTTGGGGTCCGTTTTGTCTCTTATGTGAGTGATGATGCCACTACAACATCCCCTGGAGTAGGGAAGGGAAGTTTCAGCACTGGCTCCGAGTAAGGAGCTGCCCTGCCTGCACCCTGTGAGCTGCAGCACCTCCAGAGCGTGCCTCCTGATGGGCACACAGCTGATGGGCACACAGCTGATGGGCACACAGCTGATGGGCACACAGCTGATGGGCACACAGCTGGCTCGCAGCCTGAGGGCAAGGCACACAAAGCCAGGCGTGTTTCTGGGGCCTCTAAACACAACCAGATGCTATCACCAACCTCGGGGTTTCTGAGACCACGGTTTTCCCTGTAGGCTTCCTGAACTAGGCACTGTCAGCCCAGTGGGGATTCAATTGCACCCTCCTGTGACAGCTCCCATTCCGGAGAGAAACAAGAAAGGTTTCTTGCAGGAAACTGTTTGCAAGAAAGGTTCTAACTCCACAACGTGCAAAAGAGGCAATTAACAGTTGATAGAGCTTTGCAAAGAAAGAGAGCACACAGGAGAGACAATTGAGTTGCACATTTCAGAGCTGCTCCCTTCCAGAGAGACTATGGACATCTGATAGTCACATTAAAACAAGGAGCAGTGGAAGTGAAACTTCAACATCACCAAATTATATTTTTTAATTTCCCTTTCGAAATGTAGCACTTAAAGTCCTTCAGTGCAATACTTCTCATTTTTTCTGCTATAAGGTAAGTCAAAGCTTTTATAAGTCTTATAATTACAAGTCTCTGTGGTACAGTTTCATTAAAAACTTTCATTAAACAACAGCTGCCCTTGTATATGGTCTTCTAATCAATTTGGTCAAACAGAATGACTTCTAATCAGCTGTTGATAAAAATAGAAGATGAAATTTTAATTCTAATAGATTAACCACAAACTCAAGATAGTCTTCAAAATCCATCTAGTTCTATTCTCCAGTGGATTTAACGACTATTCAGCAACTCATTACTAAATAGAACAAGATGAACATTTTCCAGTTCATTAAAGAAATGTACTATGTATTTTTGCATTGTCCTCATGATTCGTTACAGGGAGTCTTAATTACAAGATAATGGATAATGGTTATTAAATGCAGACTCCAGTAATGAAGCTCTATTCATTTGCGAGCCTCAGAGACTGCAAAGAGGGGAAAATAAAATTACTAGCTTCAAAAGATTAACGGATCAAATTATTATTCAATTTTGAAAATCTCATTCAGACTTCACAGAAACAAGAAGAGATTAAAAACTAGTATTAGTACAAAAGTTGTGCATTTATATATTTATTTTTAAATAATATCTTAAGGCTATTACGAGAATAATCAGCTTTAGATGTGATTATTAGACAAACATACAGCCAATTTAGTAGCATCCTCTAACAATGAAAACAATACATTTTTATTTCCCAAACAAATTCTTTTCATGACACAAGGGCTTGCTAGCAGGACTGCAGGCAGCCTCTTGCAGGAGACAGAGCACTCACAGCAGCACAGAGAGCCACGAGGGAAGGTGCTGTCAACATTGGGATTTCAGCAACGAAAAGGGGATTTAAAAATCAAGGGCTGCCATAAAAGACACCTCATTAAGCAAACTTTATGCCAACCTTGTGATAATAAGGGAGTTTCACCCTTATTTCTTATTCAAGTTTCCAAAAACAAGTTTAAGGGATTAAGTTCAGGAGGAGTTTCACCTGGAAATTTAGGTGATGGCTTAGAAACCTGAGTTTTATCACCCATCTTCTCATCTTCCTGTGAATGAATACACTCAAAAAATCAAGGCTAAGGTTAAAATACACACTGAATGGCTTTCCCCTTCCTTAGAGTAGATGCCATGATTCAATGAAGCATTAAATCCAAGATTTTACAAAATCAGTTATTCAAATTTCTAGGCCCAGTGAGCCTGGAAAAGACCACACTTTATACTTCTGTTTTCCAATGTGAAGCCACAACAGTCCATTTCCTTTCAAGGCAGCAAGTCATGTGGGACTCACTGAACCAGGGAGATGGGATGAGCTCAGCTGGTTGGAACATGGAGCAGTAACACCAAGGTTGTGGGTTCAACACAGGCAGACCATTTCCTTCAGAGGAATTGCATTGTATTTTTTCTGTTCTAGATACACAGCCTCGTTTATGAATGCTGTGATCTCCCAAAAGGTCAGAAGAGCTTCCAGAACTGGCTTGCCCTATGCCTATCCTGTACAGAGATTTCCAGTCCACATAACACTGAAGCAGAGCATGAGAAGTGGAGAATCTTATTCAGATGACAGCATCCAGGAAACACACTGATTCTACAATTAAGCAATAAGCAATAATAAGCAGTATAGCAATCGTGGAGTAATCACAACCTTTTGGTTGTGAAGTGTTTCAAATGCCCTTGGGGAATGATTATCTCCTGATACCTACAGACTCTGTGCTGCTGCCTTAGTCTCAATAAAGAACAAAGATGTGGCTGGCAGTTTGAAGCAATAGTTTAGAGAGAGATGCTTGCAGAGGGACAATTGTGCTGTGCTACTCTGTAAGTACTCACAACTAGCACAGATCCATCCTCCTTGCTGCAACTGAGATATAACAACACGCAGTGACACAGGGAGAACACAGATCCTTCCAAGACTTCCAGGACTGGTGGCAAAAGGTGGCATTCTGCTCAGAGGACCCGCAAAACCACCTGCTGTTTCTGCTGACAGGGCAGCGACGACAACATAGTACCAAATGTGCATGAAGTGCCATTAGCAAGTCATCTTTCTATTTTATGGGCACCCAAACTAAGGGTCTTCAGATTCACACACAATTAGCCTTACAGGGGCGGCCAGGTTAACAGCCTCTGAAAATAAGAGGCAGGGCAAGATATAAAAGGCTAATGTAGCAGCTAATTCTTGTCAGTCCAGTCATCCTTAATTGTCCCACTTACATGTCCTCATCCTTAATTGTCCCGCTAACTTGTCCTTACCCTGCTCCAGCGGCGAGATAAAATACATTCCCCCTCAGCTTAACTCTGCCATCCAGGAGAAGAGAATGCAAAGCTGTGACAATTCACTTCAGCAGCAGCTCAGCAGGTAGCTTTAGCTCCAGGACAGGAGGCTACACTGCCAGAACACTTGGTGAGGTGCCTGTGTGTGTTTTCACACACCTGTGTCTCAGCTACCACTGAAAAATGCTGGGTTATAACTTGGTCTGTGGAGAACGGCTCATTTTTTGCAACTTTTTGGAAAAGTGTCTACACAGAGGGGAAAAAAAAGTAAAAATCCCATCATAGGGCTGCATGTTTAATGTCTATTTACAAGTAGGACAACCTTCTGAAAACCCATCCTACCATCCCAGCTTGCTTTCCCAGACTCAGAATGGATGAATCTTTCTTGAACAGCACCTCCAGCAACAGGGGATCTGCAGGCCACACGATGCCCTTAGGAACACTTACACATGCACACACAGGACAAATTATCAAGCCCATACTTATGCAAAGTTCCCTGTAGATGATGCCTGAAAGAATTCAGCATTGCTGAATTATGCACAGCTTGCTAATGCACTGTTGCAGCGCCTAGCACAGGTCTCCACAGAATACTATTACTTAATTAGTATTAGTTTCTTGTGTGTTCATTTAAAATGCTTCTTTAGAAGGTTCAGCAGGAAGAGCCACACCACCTTCTGTTGCTCAACTACATGGCACAGGCACTTGCTATTTTTACAGCATTCCTTCCAATCCTGTCCCTACCTGGCATGGAGAAAGAGGAGATAAATAATTGACATGTGTTGGAACCCTGGGCACTGAGAATTTGGGGCTTTCTGTGCTGACAGGCACAAGCAAACCCTGCATTGACCTGAGGCTGTGAAGAAGCTCCCAAAATTGAGTGACAGCACTGTGACTGTGGGTGTGGAGTTTGAACAGAAGTGTGTGACATCACAGGGTGGAAAAGTTAGAGTTTAAGGGTTTAGAATACAGTAATATAATACAGTAATATAACACATATAAAGCAAGATGGAGGATTTAGGGCAGAGGCTGAGTCCTTCTTTTTCACCTTCTTCATATTCTGGGTGGTGTTTTGTAATTGGGTAGAAAAATCCACGTTGCAGACCACAGGTGGTTGGTTATTGGGTTAAAAGTAAAGTAACTTAAGTGTCATCCCTTAATTGGGCAGTTTATCCTTAAAAGGCCTTGTAGAGAGAGATAGGGCTCCATTTTTAATTTGTTAGCTAAAAGTGCTGTAGCACTCACTGTTTGTGAGACTGATATAGACAAGGATTAATATTATATTAAATATCTGAGTCAGAACATGAAATACCATCTCAAGCATTTGTTCCCATTTATTTTGGCAAAAATGCCATTTATTTTGGCAAAAAAAGAAGATAAAACACGACAGACATGAGGCATGTCCAAAGACCACAGCTGGAATCCCTGTCACTGTGGCAGCTGGCTTGGAGCCACACTGAAGCCCAGAAGGAAAGATGCTCCCAGGCACCTCCCTGCATTGCCAGCAGCAGCAGTGCTGGGAGGTGCCAGGCTGCAGCAGCTCAGGAGCTCTGTGCTGCTGGAGCAGCCATTCCTCTTCCTCTCCAAGGAGGAAGCAGCAGGAGTGACTTGTGGGACAACTAGGAAGTTTAAAGAGTTCCTGTGTTGTTACCCCTTGTTAAAGCTCCTGTTTCTTTACCAAGATGCCATTTTTCTTCTTTAAAAGGGTGTAGCAATACTGCACTCAGGGGTGCTACAGTGTATGACCTACATTAACCTTATTTCCTTTTGCAGACGGCACTTCTGGAACTGCTGAAGCAGTTTGCCTAATGACACGTGGCAAGCCAAAGGCAGAAAGAAGAAATAAGACATCCCAACACTTAATCCTAACCTTATTATCACTGGGAAAAAACAGACTTTTGTCTCAGCTTTCCCACTTGTAGTGCTGATTTCCTCTACAAGCCATTCCATGGGCTATTTTTTGCCATGCTCCTGATGTTGGGCAAGATTCAAAATACAAGGGGCATCAGTAGAAAGCTTCTGTCTAGCACAGCTGGAGAGTGAAGCACGGTGCACCCAGGGCAGGAGGCAGTGCTGGTGGCACAGCTCCAGCCCCAGATTCCCAAATCCATGACCTCCTCCAGCAATTACTGATGAAGAAACATCAAGCCTGGCCTCTCCTTGCACACTGAATGCAAGCACTCTCAGCACTGAGCCACGGGCTCTGGCTAGGATGGGTGAAAAACCAAAATGCTGCAGGAGAACCTGGCCTTGATTTGAAAACCTCCCCCTTTAAGCTTCCCTTGAAAACACTGAAATGCATTGCATCACTTCCTTGTTCACACTTAAATTAACCTAAACAATGATAAACTAGCTTAAGCCGTGATATAATTAAAACAGCACTGCTCTAGGTCAGGCTTTTTCCCTCTTGGCATTCTTGGGTTTGGATCAATACATCTCAGCCTCTCAAAATGTTGTGCTGGACATGACATATTACAGACTGAGGCTAAAACCCTGATATATCTACCAGTAATAGCAATTGCAATTGGAAGAAAATAATAAATATGCATGATGGCTTAGAACCACAGCAATGGCATATTGCATTCCATGTTTTAGCAATTACATTTAGCTTTGTGCTTTTTAATGTTGATAACAGCTTTGAAACAAATATGCTAACATTAAAGCTCAGGTACACTTAGGTATTGTCTATTAGCTTGTAACAAAATTACTCAAATTGAAGAAATAGCTGTTTAAAAATGAAATTGGAAATACTCCACACTGAATAAAGCAAGCAGAAAATCAGTCTACTTTATCAAGAAGGTGCTATGAATTTTAAAGATTTTTGAAAAACCCACCATCCATAATACAGCCAAAATCATGACACTTCGATGTCATTTTGAGTGTTTTTCAACACTTGATGTTAAAAACAGTTTAAGATTCTGTTCCTATGCTAACCCAGAGAAAGGCAGGATTAATTTTTGAGATTTAAAAGTCCACGTCTTAATGCCACAGTCAGAATCCATCCAGCCTCTTTGCCATGCAGAGGACAGACAGCAGCATCAGCCCCTCTTCCACACTGTCCCCTACAACCAAAGGCAGCTGGCACAGCTGAAGGCTTCAGGGGGATTTCCAGGATCAAAGGCAATTTCCTTGAGCAATTGGAAGGGTCAGTGTTTTGCCTTCTGGCTTTGCCTGAAAACCAAAAAATATAAGGTGCCAGAGCTGACCAGATTCATCTGCAATCTGTTTGTTTCCAGCTGGCTTTTACAAATCAGGTAGAACAGATTTCTTGAGGGCTTGCATTGAGGGATGAATATTCCACTTTGGTGATCACATGATTGCCAGGAAAATGTGAGGCACTTTCAGCTTATTTTTTAGGTCACTGGAACATCTTCAACACCAACAAGTTGCAAACACATAGATTTTATCATGGACTTCCTGGATTCTCCTGATGCAACAAATATCCCAAGGGTAACACCCTGGATGGTCTTACCTATACATATAAGGCATCACAATGCTTGTTTTTAAAGGGCATCAATCTTACTTAAAGCTCTTACTTTTCAGGAAATTTTGCCCCTCAGAGTGTTTTCTTTTTCTTTCTCCACCTTGATAATTCAGCATTTGGCAAAGCTGCAAAAGGCCCACGTGTCTAGGCTGCAGTGTAGGTGAGAACTTCCAGGTGCAGACAGATGTTTTCTGTCAGTGGGATTGTTTTGCAATGTTTCCAACTCTTCAGGCAGCCTGAATACCAAAAAAACCTGCCAGCTCCCTTTAATGAAAAAAACAACCAAAACCCCTGACTGTGCAACCACGCTCCAAGCAGGAGGCACCTCTCTGCTGGTGGTCAGGAAAAGACACTTCTGTTTTTTTAAGAAATCCTTTTTTCCTCCCATTGCATTATTAACAATGCTCACATGGCAAAACTAACAATTTTATATCAAAGGGATGCTTTATGAAGGTGTGTTGCTTGATAATAAATTCAGTCAGACTTTTCTGGCGTAACATCTGCTGAGCACTACTTGAATGAAGGAAATAGAAAAGGCCAGGAAGCACCATCACAGATAGGGAGCAACTCACAAAAAGGTGTTTAATATGCCAGGGGATTGTTTCTCCACCTCCCTTTGTCAACAGCCTGCGTGCTGATCTTACCACAGACTGCAATTATGGTGAGCATCTCAAACCAAAAGCACCAACGAACTGATTAAACAACTGCATGGGTTTGGTTGAAAAAACATATTGAAACTGATAGAGAACTGCTGATTTCACCAGTCCACTGGCAGAACAAAGACAACATTCCAGTCTTCAAATCTACATTTCACAGATAGGTTTTTACATCTTTAAAAACTTACACTGAATATATATTATCATTTTGAACTTTGGCATTCCACCCTTTTTTACTGAAATACTGTGAATCAAAGAAATGGAATATGAAACTCTCTTTGTGCTAGATGTAGCTATATATATCCTCACAGGTATTTAGTGGCATGTTATTCAATGTCACTATTCATTGAGACAGCACATTTTATATCTTTCTTACAGGAAAAGAAAAGAAAATAAAATAAAACCAAAAAACCCATCCATGTAAAATTTGCAGGATTGTTTCAGAGCCTCACTCTGGTATCAATGACTCCTTCACTCAGATGTTCAGAAGCAGAGGTGGTCAAGCAGAACATCCCCTGGGCATTGCTGAGCTGGCAGGTGCTCGACCACCCTGTCTGCACCTTTCCTTCTGCCACAAAAGCAAAAAAAAGCCAGGAGGAATTCCCTGCTCAGCATTTCCCAACATCAAATCACACACAGAAGTGTCTGATAAGTATTTACATTGGAAGATGCTGTTCTGGGGTGAAGTTACACACCCCTTATCTATGAACCAAGCACTGCATTCACCTCCGTGGAGGGCTTTAAGGCCCCCAGACATTAGCCCAAAGCAAAACCACATTGTCTCCATTTAATTACCTCTCTTTTCATACTTCCTGTGATCCAAATGACTGAGTTAAACAAAACGGTTACCAGTAACAGGAGACCATTGATAACCAGCGAGCTGAAGTGGGTGTACGTGCACAGGGTTCAAAAGGAAGTGATGCTGCTGCACGCTGTTTACTTCTCCAGCACGAATTTATAAAGTGAATTAGCAAGAATTAAAAGGATTAAAGTCCCAGGAACCGATGAAGTCAAAGAGAAATTGAAAATGGATTCACTCCTAAAAAGATAAAATTATTTAACAACTTATTAAAACAGTTCATCACTGTAATTAAAATCCAAGTGCCTAGAAAAAAGTGCCAAAGAAAGGTAATTATTTATGAGGAGACTTTAAAAAGCCATTCACAGTGAGTTTGGGAGAGAATCAGACTGAAAGAGTTGGTAGTAAAAAGAAATTGTTTGTTTATTCATAAAACTTATTTTGGTCTAGCCTACCACTAAGAATCCCTAACATCTGCTCAATGGCAGCTGTAAGTAACATTAGGAACACTCAGCCAATTTATATCTTTCCTTTTTATTAAAAAATAAACAGGTCTTTTTAAATTATTCACTAGTAAATTAACATAAAAATCAGTGCTGTAGCTAACCACATTTTGTGGAAAGGCATCTGCAAGCTTTGCATGATCATGATGATCTCAATCTTTCTACATTTCACTGACTACTTTACTCTTATGTGATGTCCCACCTAATTTAGCAAATGAAAACGTAGAAAACCTCCAAGACATACAGGAGTTACTGCCATGAATAATACAAAATACATCACTGATACCTCAAAAGCCATATTAGTTGCCTCCTTCTGACTTTCACTGATTCTGTTCTTATCTTTCCTTTGCCTGTATAAAAACTCCCCTCAAATAATCTCAGATCTCTCCTGCTTCTATCTTTCATGAACAAGACAGGAAGGAGCAACAAAATACATTGGTTTTACTAATTAATAATTATTTGTTCTCATCTCCAGCACTTTTATACTTAGAAGACAAATTGCTTTGCATATTCCTGTGTTTCACTGCAAAACTGTGTTCTTAAGACAGTAAAAAAGGCACAGGAACACTTCAAACCTAAAAGCTTCTCTTTACCTCTCACTAACTTTTTTTTTACTCAATCTCTTCAACATTTTAGAAGAAAAACATATTACTTTCTTCTTAAATTTCTCTCTCAGTTCTTCATAATACAAGCAAGTGCCTACAAATGAACTCACCAAGAAGATGTTCAAGAGCATGGAGTAGCTCTGTTTATTTTACTAGGATATTTTTGTTTTACTTCTAGGGGAAAAAACCCCAGCATTTCTACTTAGTTTAAAGCTGAGCTGTAACCCTAAGCCAGGCACTGGAAATGTCATGGCTACAAGAGCTCAGGGTCACCCCAGCTGAAGTTCCTGCAGGATTCTGTCCTGAAGCAAGCTGCTGGGAGGCTGCATCTGCTGAGATCCAGAGCAGCTGCGAGCACAGCGCCTGCTCACAACACAAACCCGACAGTGAGCTCTCAGCAGCATGTTTGTGGTGTCATGGGAGCAGAGAACCAGCTGGAAAATGCCAGCCCCTCCTCTTCATCCCTCTCCAGCATACCCCACCAAGCTGCTCCCACACCCTGGGCTCAGCTCTGCTCCAAAGCTCCATTCCTGAGTGAGGCTTTGTGCTTCCTTTGAGTTCTCCACTTTCCAGGACTAGTGGGAGGGAAGCCTTTGAAGATATATGCCTCACAATTTTGTATTCCATCATTTAAGTTCAGAGTGATGCATGGAATATGGAACATCATCCCTCATTTCCTTTTTGGTCCATTGGAGATGAATTGACAGATTTTTGTGACCAGCTACAAGATTTCACTCCTTCACTCCTGGGATAGGCTGGTAAATTGGACCTTGGGCTGGCAACATGGCTGCAAAGGTGACAGAAAAAAAGATTTTATACTCAAGGAGAACTCCTGGTATCACCAAGGAGGAATCTTTAGATTTAGGGAGAACTCAACTTTAGAAATCAGCTGCAGTTGTAGACTGCAGGAAAATTGCTTTATAGCCCAAATGCTAGCAGGAAAGACACATCAAAGGTACAGAAGACAATCAGACGTCAGATCCCTGTTGACTTGCCATGAAGACTATGACCTTTGCTGTCAATTTAGTCTTTGAAAAATTCCTTCAGAAGGAAGGTGTCTGTAGTAGTCACCTCTGGGAAAACTATTGTCTATAGTAACTATAAAGTACAAGCAGAAATCTTAAATTTTCTTAAGTGACAGATGCTGAATTTTAAACTACAATTTCTGAAATAGAATTAAAAAAAACCAAACCCAACACCAAATCAGAAATATTTACCAGGAGATGAAATTCCAAAGTATAGTGCCAAAGAAGGGAATATCTTCCATTCTTTCCAAAATCTCCCCAACACAATCTGAGCTTTAACAACAAGAACCAGAGGCACACAGAAAGGCTGGGAGACAGACTCCAAGCAACCCAGGTACCTGCCAAGGAAATTCAAGTTCCTTGTGTAACTCATCAAAAACACTGCCAGCAACCACGGGGGCAAGCTGGAAGAATTTCTTTCCAAACACCACTGAAATGAGCACATTCTGTGAAAAATGCATTTGCATGGGACCATTGCTGTGCAGCTCAGTGAGGAATGTGTTCATGCAACCCAGAGTCAGCTGGGGTATCCAGTGCTTCTCTGCACTTCCTGATGTAACCCTTCAAAATGCAGCCTCAGCACCAGTAGGACGTGATTAGATAAAGACTCGTGGATGTCTTTACATTGATATCAGTGTCTTTTAACATTCAGCTTTAACATTCAGGTAAGACAAGGAATCCATGCCCTCCTTATGGGAAACCCCTTGGTTTTTGTCCCACTTTCATGGCTCAGCTGGTATTTCACTTATGTTTGTGCTCATCTCTTGTTATGCCTCTGTTTTTCCCTGTGTCCTTGTAATTAAATGGTGTATTTCAAGTGAGCAGCCATAGTTTTTTGAAATAGCCTAATGATGTTCAAGACCATATATTTCTGATGTATTTTTCCACTCAACACATTTCTTTTCAGAAGTCTAAATCCACATTGCTGCTGCCATGAGCAGGTCTTCAAATTAGACAGGCACAACCACTAGGCCTTGATACCTTAAAAAGCAACAACAACAACAAAAAATCCAGGACCTACAACCCTAAAATCATGCTTAGTTTATTTCCACATCTATATTAAGTTTCTGTTAAGGAAGTAGATTTTCTAACCGGTGTTCCTACTTGCAATCTCTTAAAAGATACTTTAATATTTCATAAGCCAATTTTATATAATTGATAGGTACAGTAAATTAAATATTTATTTATATTTTTCACTGGCTTAGTAGAATTTAACACCTGCTGCTGACAGAACAAAAAAAACCCAACCTGAAATATCAGAGAAATAAATAGTACCCAGTACATCTATTGATTTTACATAATATTTCCATGTTTTAAAATTGCATTCTCTCAAACCATTACCTTCAATACCAGAGCTTCACAGATGCAAAGTTTTTTGCCAGGAAGCCCTGTTATTTTGCTGGCATGTTTGACTGGAACTATTCACTGTGCAACAATTTCCGAGTCTGAGGTGATATGAAACTTCAGAAGTTTTAATTCAAATTCTAACAAGTTATTTAACATAGAGACAAGGTTTCATTCATGGGGAAAATTAACCCAACAGGGGTGCTTTCTCACCTCTCTGCACCAGTTGCTATAAATTGAAAGTATACCGTTAAGATATTCCTTAATTAACATGTTTTGGAAAGATCTTGAATATCAGCAAAAGCAAAGTGCTATTCAGGCACTGAGGATAATTTGCTAATAGAAGGTTGACCCCTCTCCACAGTGTGCTGCTCTGTCAGTACCTGCCCACCCACTGCAACCTGCTGTTTCACAACCAGCTCCAAAGCATGAAGGATATAATAAAGAACAGAGCCTTTCTTAAAGGCCAAGAAGCAGAAATCAGCGTCCAAACCCTGCTCAGAGAGAAGGACAAGCCTGGGGTTTCAAAGGAGCTGTCACACTCCTGCCCCTCTGCAATTCCACCTGGGAGGGCAGGGAGAGCTCCAAACAGGTCACAACTCTCCCACTGGAAGCACATTTTGGGCAGAGTGCTGTAGGAAGGGGCCCTCCCTGCTGCTCCTGCCTGCTGCAGTGCACAGAGCATCAGCTCTGCCAGCTCCCACCACCACTCCCAGGGTTGGTTCCACCAGGAAATCACAGCAGTTCCCACCAGAAAATGCCCAGACCTTCTCTCGCTCCATTTCCCAATTTGAATCGTGACCAAGAGCATTTCATCTTCATGCACAGGCACTAAAATGTCTACCTTCTAACGAGAGGAACACATTTCTGCCTGTATCTCAATTTACTAAGCCTCACAGAGGTGCTATAAAACGTGCAAATGTTAATTTTACACACAGAAAGCCAGAGAGGCAAGAAGAGTTGTCAAAAGTGATGATGTGCAACCTCAAACCCATCTTCTGGCTTCCTGGCTTGGTGTTCTTCTGGTGAGAAGTGCTTGGAAATAGCACTGCTTCTATTTGCAAGTGGGGATGGTGGAGGGAGAGAGTCAGGTGGTGGTGTGGGTAACACAAAATCAAACAAACAGGTACAGAGCTGACAAGTTTCACCCTGTTTTACACTGGTATTTCTCCTTTGACTTCATTGGAGGGTATATATTCTTATTTTCTGATTACAGGAGAATACCATTAACAGAACAGACCTTGCACAAAATTAGCAGAGTTGCCAGGCATCCTGCTCTGACAAATATGAATGGCCCCAAATAAAGATCTCCCCTCAGATATGGCTGTGTAGGCAGGCACACAGTTCAGTAAGCACATAAATAAATGCATAACAAAATGTGCCATTGCATGCACGTCTGGGTTTTTAACAAACTGCAAACAAATGAGGCTTCACTGTATGCACTCTAACTCTGTTCTCACTTCACAGACTCTTTGTATCTTTATTTTTCCCCCAACATCTCTGTTTCTCTTAAGTGTTACTTCTGTCCTCTACTTACCCATGCAGGGTTCTGTTGACTCAACTGGAAAGACTTTTCATCAGAGCCTGCCCTGGCCTGTCTCAACCACTTTCCATTCCTTCACTTCTGATTCCCTATACATATATTACTGAGCTCCAGACAGATTTTAAAGTCTCATTTCACATTCCTTCAAGGTCTGCTTTACTCAAGCTCCACTTTTTTTTTCTTTTCTTTTCTTTTTGCTACTAGTCTTTGTATGGCCCCTCATCAGCAATTCAAACCTGAGGATATTGTGATTGCATTGTTGGAACTTTTCAACTCCAAGCTTATCTATCACGCCTACATTATTTCTAGTGATTAGCTGCAGTATCACTGCTAAGCTTGTAGGCAATTACCTCATTTAAGGGAGCATCCTTGTAGTGCCTCACTGAACATGTTGTTATCTGCATTTTCATACTGCTGGATTTTTTTATTTCTCCCCATTCTGTACCAGAACAAATGAAGTCACTTCTTTCTGTTCCAACCTCTTTTAGGCTGATTGTATTTAAAGATACTCCTACTTTTGATCTTACTCCTAATTCAATAACTTTGTTAGTCCATGATATCACTCAAAACTTTGAGACAGACTGGCACACTGCATCTTGGTTTTCCACAGGGCATCTTGAGCTTGTTCCTTGCACTAAACTTTCAGTGATGTTAACCAGAGCTCTGAAGGTGCAGAACAACCACAGCCCATGCAGAATGCAGGACATCTGCTGCAGCAGGCAGGGAAGTGATCCACCCCCAGAACAACTCCACAGCAATAATCACTGTCCTGATAAGCCTCTAACTGCAAACACCTTCACATTCAACACAGTGGCCAAGAAAGCCTCAGCCACCAGGCAGTGCTAAGAGCTCTTCCCACACACTCCTGAGAGTAAGGACCCCCTGACCTGCCCCCAGCCCCACACTGGACCCCCAGAGCAGAGCTGAACACCATCTGCCACCCTGGGGAGCATTCAGAGACAGATCACACCCACAGAAAGAACACAGACACACACTGCCCCTGATTTCTGGAGGATGTTCTACAGGCACAGGGCGCCCTTTACAGACTCACCATAAACTCAACACAGTTGTATTTCAGTGAAACAAAACACTAAGTGGGATTTTGTTTGTGTTACCAAGCCTCCTCCCCTGGCTTGCCTTTCATTTGCAAATGCTCTGGGCTCTAATAACTGACTTGGCATCAAATTACAGCTGAAGCTGTAGACACATAATTAACCCAACACATAACACAACGCACATGCTACTGAGGGGGGACCCTTGATTTTTGGATTGAGCATGAGATTTCAACCCAGAAACTCACAACTGATCTCAGTTTGATTTTTGCTTTGTCTGTTATTATCTTTGTCTCGTATTTCACAAGGCTATTGTAAGATTTACTCTGCTAATGTCAGCTATGTGCTTTGAAGGCATAAAGTGCTAAGTGCCAAGTATTATTACTTATTCAGTAGTCTTGTTTCCTATGTTAGTTGCATTTGAGCAAAGCATGCCTCGCTTTTCAGCCAGTTTTGCTAGTTTGGTTTCCTTGGTCTCTCATTTTTCATGAAACAGTCACTTGGCAGAAGTTTTGGCTCACAGTGGTTCACATCCAGCAGCAGGAAGTCAGCCCTTGCACTGAGATGACTGCTAGCATGTTTGCAGCCACACCCCACAACCCTGCTCCAACAAATCTGTGCGAGAAAGTGCTCAGAACAGCAACAGCATCTTAGAGTTTGTCTTCCCTAATAATAACCCCAGGATAACGATCTTGTTTAGAGCTGAGGTAAAAGCTTTGTGTAGCCAGGCATTGTTTTGTGATGTTCCAAACCATCTCTCTCTCCTGTGAGCTGCAACACAAAGCTTTTCCTCACTGCTTGGCGAGGTTATTTCTGTTCACTTTGGAATGGATCTAAAACCATTTCTGCTCACTTACTCAATGTGTTTTAATTTTCCCCTTCTAGACATCAGAGACCTTATTGCTTCAGCCACCTTCTGCTGCTTCTTGCAGGACTTTTTGTGCTAGAGACTTTAGAAGTTGGTTTAACACTAATTAATTCCCTTCCTAAATTCAATGTTTGCATTAGTCAGTATCTCTACACACCACTTCTTTGACTAATTGTTTAATGACCTGTGAAAAAATTGTTTAAAATCCATACATCATTAGAGCTGCAGAAGAACATACATCACTCTTTCCTGTTCTTTGCACAGGTACTTGTTTTTTATATATACATATATATAAAATAAGTATTTTTCACGTCTCCTCAGCTTCCCAAAGTGTGGTGTAAAAGCAGTTCTCACAGTCAAAATGACAAATTTTTGTCATTTTGTCTTGAAAAGATCAAGTTTTCACTTTCAAAATACCTTTACTTAATCACTTCCTCCACCTCTTTCCTGGTCTGCATAGCTTAACAATTATGAATTGTTACACAGTACAATAAAGACTTGAAATTAGGTAATATGGTTTTCCAGAACAAAAATCTTATATATGAGAGAAATGTGCAATTCAGTCATCAACAGCTATACTGAAGTATTCCTTTCCCACTGCAAGTTCACCTTTCCCTCCCTTGTCTGCCTTCCTTGGCTCTTTCTGATGTTTGTGTCCAGAAACAGAAGTTGAAAAATGGCCCAGCTCTCATAGTATGTACAAGAATGCTTTCTTGAGTGTTCTCAAGAAGAAATTGAGAAATTTCTCCATGAAAATTATATGTAACAGTTACAATTCTCATGGGGAGTCAGGCACCCATCTGTTTGTTCCAAGAGATTATTCAGGCACAGACTTGAGTGTCTCCTGTAGAAATGGATGTGATTTACACAAGGATACACCAGACTCTGAACACCACTAATTTCTTTACTCTCTGTGCCCAAAGCAGAGCCAGAAATGCACTCAGTTTTCTTGAGAAGCTCACACACTCAAACCACCACCAGGACTCAAAGAAGCACAAGAAATGGCAGTGGATGCCCTAAACCAATGACCCCAAATTCCCTGATGCAGTGCTAGGCATTTCTCTCTGCTCTCCAAAATCCACGTGCTCCTTTGGCAGTGGGACAGAGGCACTGCTGTGCAAAGCTCCCTGCCCTCCTGCCCTCCTCAGCACTGCAGGGATTATTCTTGCCAGGTGAGTCTCTGTCCTCAGAGGGATGTCAGCCTCTTCCACTCAGAAACAGCTTCTTAAATATTCCAGAAGAATTTATGGCATGGCAGTCAAGGTGGTAAAGGCATGGTTAATAGAATTTAAGATAATTGTGTGCCTCCTCCCATTCTGATGTCTTTTCTCTTAATGGATTTTACTGAGAAGGAAGAAAAAGCAGCTGTGGAGAATTATTTCAGAGACAACAGCAGTCAAGAGCCACCAGATCAAACAGAGGAAAATGATATCTAGTTTATATTGTAGATAATATTAACTTATATATATTATATATGTCATATGTATTATATAAGTGATATAGAATAGATAATTATATATAATTATATGTAATTGTATATAATTCTATATAATTATGTTATATAGAATTATATTATATGATACCTATTATAATATATAGTAATCAATATAATATATATAAACTTAAATTATATATAATATTAGTATATATACTAGTTTATATTATATCATTAAATATGTATGTCTAATAGATAACATAATATTAACTGTATTAATATTGTATATCTCAGATATTTAAAATATATCTATTGTACCTCTGGTGGCTTTGTGCTTCAGGATTTTTGGTGAATGTGTGCATGCCCAGCAAGGCACTGCAAACATCTGTAACCCCAGGATTTTGTGGTGCCCACGTGGCATCATGGATAGAGGAGTGGGAACAGTTTAAGGACTGCACATTCTCAGTTGCAGTGATACAACTGCAAACTTGTTAACCCTTTTCTGGAATAATTTCCAGCTGTAATTCTTTGAAAACTCAGCTTACAACGACACATGAGAAGCAATGCTAACAGCACAGCCAAGGGAACTGTATCCTGCTGTAAAGGACAGGAGGAACTGGGCAGAGGCAGCAAAAACTTCTAAAGCCAGTTTTGTAGTTAAATCCACTATACTGTGGGTTCACTTTTCCCCCAAAATGATACAAATACACAAATAAAACGAAATTCAACTGGAATTTGAGACTCTCAGCAGTTCTGACAAGTTGGAGTCTGAAAATCTGGCCTTCAATGCATTTATGTAGAGCACAAATAAATTCTTATTTTTATGCCTACCCACAAAGAAAAAGCAAAAGATTGAAATAAGGAAATTACTGGATATATTCAGATGGATAAGTATCTTGTAAAGCGAATAACTAGGCAAGGAAAATCATTAACAATAGAGCCATCTGCTGTATTTCAAAAAAACTGCACCAGCAAAAATCTGAAAATGGTAAAATGCTTTACAAGCTGAATTCTTCACTACTCAGTGGCACAAAAAGTGATCATAATGATTAGTGCATCAGTTTAAATAAGAGGGAATGTGTATTTCTTACACTTCTTCTAATTAAAAGCAATATTTAGTGGCATAATACTGATCCTCTGTGTCTAATGATACTAATTGACATTGTAGCTGGGCTTGTTAGAAGCCTGAAATGCTCTCCATTCCACTTGAATCAGAGAAGCACAGAACTGTGTATGGTAACAGTGAGGTCAGCAGCAAGCTGAATCTTTATTTAAATAGTGACAAGACACTTGATTACAGTTTTTTCTTGCTTTAAAGTAACAATTCCAAAAAAGGAGGAAAAAAAAAATCAACACAAAAAAAATGAAGGGAAGTTTAGAAGACAGACTAACCCAAGTGGTTCTTACTATGTCTTTACACTTCTAGAAATAAATTGGAGGAGCCCTGTGGGAAAAGTTCCTGGAAGCCAATTCCCAATTTTGCACCTCCAACACAGCACTAAAACACAAAACTAAAATCCTGGTTCAACTAGGAAAAGTTGTAGCAGCACAGAGTCAAAGCTGCAGGGGGAGGATACACAGCTGGAAATCTGGGATCAAAAGGGTGCTGAGCTGTGCAAAAATGTAACACCTACAGAGCATGCACAGCCCCTGGAAACTCTGTCCTGTCCAGGGAAGGCTGGTGTCCTGAGCTGCCCTCTCAGAGGGGGATCCCAAACCAAAACTGAGAGCTTTTGGCATGAGTCTTCACAGGGAAGCTCCCCTTGCATGTAAAACAACTTGTGAGCCATCCACCTACATCCTACCTGTCGGTCAGCACAAGCCTCCTGAAGTGGGTCTGCCTTTATTAAATATTCTGATCAAATCAGATGTTTGACAACGAATTTTACTCATTCCTACAACCCTTGCCATTCAGCAGTTTCTTACTTAACATTTCATGCAGGTTTTTTTTTTTTTTTTTGTAGGTTACACAAAACAAGTGACACTTCATTACTCCAGCTGCAGCTTCAGTAATTGCTACACAAGTTTTCTCGACGATCGACAAAACCAAACTTCCACAACCAGAATTTTTTAAGCCTCGTAAATAACACAGCAGAGACATTCTTAGCTTAAAAGGAGAACCAGGTGCATTTACCTGCCATCATAGCTATCATACTGGCCTTGTAGACATTGGCAAGGGAGCCCAGTTCACCTGTAGCCAGGATTGTTTTCATGTGAGCTTCTCCACAGGCAGCACGGCACAGGCGGATCTCCTCGTACAGACCTGGGGACAAAGGCATGTGGAAATGGTCAAAGTTGCCCGACAGATATTTTCAAGTATGGCTGTAATTTCCACTTCTGGATTAATTTCCAATCTTGTAATTAGTGGTAGCGCTCAGGAACTTGAGTTTTGTAAATTCAATAAATTACATGACTGGAGGTAATTAACAAGGCCGTGCAGTTTCAGACTTTACGTAATAGCTATTAATGTCTGTTCTCACAAAACTACAAATGTATGAAGTGCCCACCAACACATTAGGAGTAAAAAATGCTCTGATAGCAAAGATTGGTCTTAAACCAGCTTTTCCAGCAATAAATATGGTGTACATTGAATCAGTACTCAGAGATAGCTTTGTTTTCCTCTGCACCTGGCCAGCAAAACCCTCCCACCCTTCCTGGTAAAATTCAGCAGTGCTCCCACAAAAGTTTACAAATAGGGAGACTAAAAGAGCTAGAAATCAATGAAGCATAGCTGTCAGAAGTTGGCTGCTTGGGGTAGTTCAAGATTGCTCCAGTGTGGGGAGACAAGCAGCTCTTACAGTGCACAGTCACCATTTCTGGATTTTGAATTTAAAAGATACAAAATAAACAAACAGGATGCTTTGCAAGAGGGTCCTTTCAATGAACTGTACTCAACCTTCAAACACAAAATCAAAAAGTTCTTTGGCTAAAATGCAGCTAAAATGCAGCTTTAAATAGGTCTTGCTAAAACAATGCAGGCTATAAAGACTTTTTTTTTTTTTAGCAATACTAGATTTCTTTTGTGAAGAAGCTCTCAAGTGAGAGCTGGAAGCGTAGGGCAGAGTTTGGCAGCTGCAGCAGGGCCCTCACTGACTGCAGCCATGGGCACACCAGGGTGTCCAGGGCTGGCATTGCTGGGCTGGCCTTTGGAGACATGCTGCACACATTAGCAGACTGATGCACTTAGCAAGTCCCTTTATAGACACCAGGCTTCACCTTGTTTCTTACTGTGTACCAAAGGTGTGAATTAATCAGTACTAGCATGCAGTCTAACATGTTTTATTGATCAATTGGTGATGCTCCAGAAACCCACATCAAATCGAGGCTCAAAAAGGAAACACAAAGGACCTGTGCTATTTATTTTTTTTTTCTGGTGCATTTAATAACCCTGCTCATGTTAGATCCAAACGAAATCTCTTTTAGTGGGGTGACTCTTTCCTGAAGCCTTTGAAAACCCAGAGAAAGCAGCTTTCTTCTTCTGCTACTTCCAGTAACAAGAGGGAAAAGTTTCTTCTACGTTTGAGATACGACACCAAAAATGTCAGAATAAAATCAACAAAATGTACATTTAGGTTGGATTCCATGAAAAGAAATTACATCCTCACAGCTGTTGCTCCCTGGCAGTGCAGCCCCAGCACCCTCCCTCGGAGTTGGAAGGTACTTTCACATGCAATTAGCGTCAGGCTCGTTTGAGCAGGCTCGCTGCCTGCCAGCACACATCATCCCAGGGACAGGAACCACTCAGGATCCTCAATCATCCGTGTCTGTCAGGTTAGCTGGGTGCAGGAGAAGCGGGCACACTTTAATGGGGCAGGTGTGGAGGTAAGAAAAGGCTGTTCTTTATTCAGAGACCAATTATTGCAGACAATAGCTGACATTCACAGGGCGTTTTCAACCCCATGCAGAAGTACAGATAGAAATGCAGCTGCATTTGGGACAGAGCAATTTAACCAGAGCATCCCAGTGCAAGCTGGAAGTTCTGCTTTGACACAGGACAAGGGTAAAAACCTCCTATTCCTTTTCATGCCTTACGTTTGAGCTTTCATATTTTCACATTCTGTGCTGCCCAGGGTGCAGCTCTGAGCTCAAGGCAGGGTCACTCAGCTCTGCACACAGCAGGGACACAAAACAAATCCTTCTCCTGCTGCACACCAAGGACAACTTTCAGCCCAAAGCACAGCCAAGGGTGGCTGCAGGGAGGAACAAGAAGGATGGGACCTGACAGCCTGGAGCTGGGACTGGACA
>VZUI01030098.1:0-17826 GCA_013401135.1 Cettia cetti | reverse complement strand
ACGGTGCTGCGGGCGCGGGGGCTCCGCGCCAAGGCGGCGGCGGGCGGCAGCGACGCGTACGCGGTGATGGCGCTGGGCCGCGACAAGTTCCGCACGTCGGTGGCCGAGCGGTGCCGGGGGGAGCCGCTGTGGCGGGAGGAGGCCACGTTCGAGCTGCCGGCGCGGCCCGCGGCGCTGCGCCTCACCGTGCTGCACCGCGCCCTGGCCGGCGCCGACAAATTCCTGGGCCGCGCCGAGGTGGAGCTGGGGGCGCTGAGGGACGACGGCGGCCGGCGGCACACCCGGTACGAACGGGGGGCTCCGTGCCCCGGGGGGACGGGGGCACACCCGGTACGAACGGGGGGCTCCGTGCCCCGGGGGGACGGGAGCACACCCGGTACGAACGGGGGGCTCCGTGCCCCGGGAGAACGGGGATGGAGGTACCCTCGGCGGGAGGGATGCCAGGGCTCCTGTGCTCCTGTGTCCCGCGGGAGCTGGGAAAGGATGGAGTGGCCCCTGCGGGTCCGACGGAGGCTGGGGAGGAGGTTTTGTGGGGTCAGTCAGCGTCACGGGGGCCAGGGAGAGTGATGAGGGGGCTGGGGAGGAGGTTGAGGGGTGCCTCTGCGCTCTGCAGGGGGGTGAAGGGCTGTGAGGAGCCCCAGCTCCACACGGGATGTCCCTGTTCCTCATGGAAACCTCTGTGCACCTCAGCCGTCTGTGGATCTGGTGGGAGACCCCTGTGCCCCCGTGGGAATCTGTGTGTCCCACACTGGGGGTGCCCCAGAGGAGTGTGGGGGGGTTCTGCTGTGGGACTCTCGTCCCCCTGAAGCCCCATAAGTGCCCGGGGTGACCCCTCGGAGCAGGTCACTCCTGGTGAGCCCCCATAGCTGTGGAGTGCCTTCCACTGGGGCTGGGGGCTTTCCCAGCCAGTCCTGCCTGGTCCTTGGGTTGGATTTTTAAACGTTTCCGTGTGAGTGCTGACACTGTACAGAGCAAACAGCCAACCTGACCCCCGAAACCTGATGTCCTCGAAATGCTGCCTCCTTCCAGAAGGGAATGAGCGCCGGCTCCGGCAGGCGTTTATTTGTTTTTCCTTATGAACACTCAGCGCGTGTCAGGGCGGATAATTCCATGTTCCCGGGACTGACCCCGCTGCTGTCAGCAGGACTCGGGGCCGGGGCCGCTCCTGCCCAGCGCCAGCTCTGTGTCACACTCGATGCTTTGAGCACAAACACGGGACGGTGAAACCCAGGGGTGGTTCCCGGAGGGTTTTACCGGGAGTCAGCAGCCTTGTAATGTGCTGGTGACTCACCTTCCTCCCCTGGCTCACCTGAGCACCGCGATGGAGCCGTCCCGCTTGTCAAGGCTTAATTAGGCCGTGGGTTAATCAGGGCTGTGTCAGACACTGCTGTGTTTACACTGCGGAGCCCCTTGGTCAGCAGAGCTCAGGGCTGGTGCCTCGGGCGCGTTCCTTTGTGTCTGGGCAAAGGAAGATTGAGGGGGAGAAAAAATGAAAACACAGCTTTGGTACTCCTGGGGAAAATTCTCATGTTTTCAGTTGTTTCCAGCCCTCGGTTTCCTGTTTGAAGCCTGTTTTGTTCTTGCTGCCATGGTGATGTGTAGCCATAAAGGACTAGTTTTATTAGGAAAATGGATGTGCATTGACTGATAGGTGCTCGCTGACATGATAAATGCCATTAATGAGATTTTTTTGTGTTTTGGGGGTTGTCAGTCCATGGTTTCCTTCCAGCCACTGCCAGGAGTGCTGCTTTCAGCCCGGGCTGAGCTGCCTTTGCTGAGCACAGTGTTTGCCTGTGGCTCTGGGACACACGGGATCAGTTGTGGCACCGAAGCCCTGCGAGCACAGGATGCTCCTGGAAATCACAGCTTTGGAACAAAAGTGCCCAGTGCTGGCTCGTGTGAAAGGCAAAGGGGTTGTGATTCCCAGGCTGCTGCAGCTTCAGGGACTGGGCAAAACCTCCTGACAAAACCCCTTCCCTGGGTGTCTTCTAGCCCGAGGCTGGAGCATCTGACTGTGTTCAAGTGTTCATTTAGAATCCCAGAATGGACCTTAAAGCCCATCTTGTCCCACCCCCTGCCCTGGGCAGGGACAACATCCACTAAACCTTACCTGGCACCCTCAGAGGGAAGAATTTCTTCTGCATTTCCCTCTGGAGATTCCTGAATCCATCTCCTTCAGTTATCCCCATTAGTTTTGAATTTTCTCTGGAGCAAAATACCTTTTCTTGTTCTCTTTTGTTGTTTCCAGTATACCTTTGGAGGTTGAAGTGCAAATTTGATGGCAGGGCACATTTGCATGCTGTGTTTGCTCCCTTTATTTTCCCATTCCAGCTGGTGAGGAGGAAGAAACAAAGCAGTTTCCAGGCAGCCTTTCCTATGGGTTCTGTGGCGTCAGGAATTCTGTGGTTCCATCAACAAACAAAACCATACTGGGGTGTAGTGGTGATAATTCTCTTTGCTGGCTCAAATGTGGTTTGAGTGTCACTGAGGAGGGCGTGTGGGTGGTGGGATTGTGGTTTGGGATGCCCTGGGCACTCCCCACAGAGCTGGATGTTTGGGAAGGGAGAGGGCTCTGTCTGAGCAATGCCCTTCCTGGTGTGCCAGTCATGAGCCTGGAGAGTGAGTGGAAATCCCCCGAGGTCTGTGAGGCTCGGGTTGGCTCTCTGCTGTTGATTAGGGGTTCCTTGGCTTAAGAGGCATTAAGGAGCTGGAATGAAAGGTATGAGGGTGTGGGAGCGTGTGCAGCTCTGAGGCTGCTGCTCTCGCTCCACTTCAAAGCCCTGGCCCCTGCCAGTGTCAGGAGGAGAGATGAAAGGGCAGAGGAGAGTGGCTGAGCTGAAGTACAGGAATTCCATGTTGTGTTTCTGTTTTTCTCCTTTTTATTTAACCCTTCCTGATCTGTGTTTTAAACCAAATCTTACTAATAACTCTCTGTTTACGATAAGGAATGTTTTCCTTGGCTCCTGGGGCTGTGACTGTGATGTCACCATAAGATTAAAGGCTTTCTTTTCCTACACTGTGGGCTGATTTGATTTTTCAACCTTAAGCACCCTCTGTGTTCTCAATTACTGGTGGTTAAAGAAATCTCCTTGTTGCTACAGATGGTACAAGCTTCACTCCAAACCAGGGAAGAAGGAAAAAGAGAGAGGGGAGATCGAGGTGGATATCCAGTTCATGAGGAGCAACATGACAGCCAGCATGTTTGATCTGTCCATGAAGGACAAGCCCCGCTCCCCCTTTGGGAAGCTCAAAGACAAGCTCAAGGGCAAGAGGAGCAGCGGCCTCTCGGACACGGCGTCCGCCATCGTCCCCAGCACGTCCCACTCCCCTGCTGACAGCGAGGATGAGGCAGCCGAGAAGGAGAAGAAGAAATCCAAGTTCAAAGCGCTGTTCTCCAAGCCTGGCCTGCAGAAGACGTCCCTGTCCCAGTCCATGTCAGTGCTGCCCACTCAGCAGCCCCTCACCCAGAGGGTTCGGCTGCGGCCCAGCGACTTCCAGGCGCAGTGGGACGAGGAGGAGTCCGAGACCTCTCCTGCCTCAGAACGTGAGTATTGGCCAAAACCTTCCTCCAAAGGGTTGTTTACACTTTTCACAGCACTGGTTAAATTCTCCTTTCTGAACAAACCCATAGAAAGTCCCTGCTGGCACTGAGGCTGTCAGTAGTGTCAGAGAAAAGGTTCTTCTTGCATTTTGAATGTCTCCCCGTTGCGTTTTTTTCCCAGGATCCTTTGAAAACGTGATAGAAGAGAAGCCAGCTCCTTCCCCTCTGTTTAAATCTCGTAAACCAGCCTTTTTGGACAGCAGGCAGCTAACCCAAGGCACCACTAACCACACCAAAAAAGACGGGCTCTCTTTGTTCAGTGGCCTTAAATCCAAAAGCGATCCCGTGTCCAAGTCCAGTCTGTGCATCAATGGCAGTCACGTTTATATGGAAGAGACCACGACGAAGGACAAGACTCCAGCTTCCTCCCCCTCTCCTCACAACCTCAGGAGGAAGCAGCTCTTCGCTTCAGAGGAGAACCTGTCCTCCAGGTCCACTAAATCACCTGAAGAGATGGGAAGAGCCTCTCCTGGTCCGGCTTTCTCTGGGTCCACATCCTTGGAGACCTTCAAATCCATGACTTTGCCATCATACAAACTGCTCAGCAGTGAGGAGAACCTGGACGCCAGCGTTCCACCAAGTGTCGAGGCTGTTAGAGAGACCAAAAAACCAGAGCACAAAAAGTCTGCCTTGCTCTCCCTGGTCACTGGGAAGAAGGAAACAGTGAGGACCAGCGATGCTGAGATCATTCCTGACAGGACCCTGCAGAGTGAGGAAAATACAATTCCAGAAGAGAAGAGTGAAGAGGAGGCCAAATGCCCTGAAGCCCCAGCAGCTCTGGGCAGAGGGAGCCCCTCAGGAGACGCTCCCCGAGGGGAGGAGGCCGTGACAGACAAGCAGCTGCTCAGCCCTTGTGAGGAGGAACGGAAACCCGAGAGAGCTGCTCCAGCCAAGACCAAAGCTGTGAAACCCAGGTGAGTCCCAGTGGTGCTGGCAGGTGGCAGCGAGCTGTCCTGCCACACCTGAGCTCAGGTGCTGCTCTGCAGGTACCTGTGGGTTTGATAGCAAATAACCCCCAGGTTCTTCCTCAGTGTGAAAGAAAGATGGATGTAGGGATACTCCTTGTAAGTGATGCTGAAATAGTGGTTCTTAGCACAGGCACCTGTGCAGGTTCTGAAGGGGTGATTTTCCTGCTGGATCTCTTGCACAAACTAACTCTGAGCTGTGTGGCTGCAGCCTCCCCAGGGTCTGAAATGCCTGTTCTAACGTCTCTGCTTTCCTCTTCCCTACTTGGCTGTGGTCTTCCAAAGGGGAGCTTTGGAGCCCTTCTGCTTTTGGCATCGTTCACAGCAGCACAGAGGGATTTTGTGTGGATTTGTACACGAGGCTTTTTCAGAAATTCTGCTCCTTTATCCTTCATACACGTATATATATAAATTGTGTTTGGGGTTTTTATATATCTCTGTATATGTATAGGTCTGCCCTACTAATAAGGCTGTGTTTTGTGTGTGTCCCTAACTCCTCATTTTCAGTGCTTCTCAAGTTTAAGTTTCTTTCTTCTGCCGTGTTTCACATACTAATAAATCTGCTTGGGTGCAAAGAGATGGTGCTTAAAGCAGCAAAAACAAGCTCTGCAGCAGAGGAGTTCTGACATAGGCCCCGTGCTAGGGAAAGGTGCAGTTAAGGATATAAAGTCTCACAGACAAGGGGACCTCTCTCTGAGGTGTCTGTAAAGTGTAGCTCATCTCCAGTGGCAGAGCTGATGGAGGCTGGTGCTAAAGCTTGTCTGTTCCTGCCTTGTGTTGCATCCACAAGTGACATGCGAGTTTTTTGTCCCTTTTTGCAGACTGGGCCTGTCTCCAGAGGAGGAACACAAAGCCACGCTTCCTACTCTTGCACCTGTCCCCCTCCCTGCCTTTCTCTCTGTGCACCATATCAGCAGTGCAAATAATCCTTTTATTTCTAAACGGGGGCAGACAGTCCAAGTGCCAGACTCTGAAAACATCACTAGTTCTCCTGCTTCTCTCACTTCTCCTGCCCTTGCTGCAGAGCTTCGGAATGACAAGAACCCCTTTACTCCTGAGTGGGGCAGGGCATCCAGAGCCCTGGACCCCCACAGCATGGCCCCTTTCCCCTCACCCCAGCCTGCTGCAGCCTCCCTTCCCAAAGCGCCTCTTCCTGGGCAGGGCTCTGCTAGGGGCAATAATCCCTTTGCTGCTGGCTGGGGGCAGGGTCCTGAGGGCTCTGGCACGGGGGCTTCCCGGGCTCTCTCTGGCCCACCCACACCTGCTGTTGCCTCTGACTGTCATTTCAATGACAACAATCCCTTCGTGTCCAGGCGTGGGGGACAGGCAGTGCCAGGGTTCCAGGCTGGTTCTTCCCCTTCCTGCCTTCCTGGTGGTGAGGACTGTTCCTCTGCAGGACACCCTGCTCCTGGAGCTTCAGGGGGCTCTGTGGGTGTGGCTTTAACCAGTGATGTCACAGCTGTGCCACACCCTCCTGGCACCTTGTCTGACCCCCCTGGGCTGGCTCCAGAGCCACGCTGTGATTCTGCCCAGCTCCAGCCTGAGGATTCTCTGGAAAGCAGCAAGCCAGGCAATGGGAAATCTGTGTCCTTTGTTCTTGGGGGATGGCAGGCTGTGCCATCAGGAGATGCTGGTTTGGGTGGGCAGGAAGGTGGAGAGCAGCACCTGGATTCCAGTGGAAGGTTACGGACAGCTTCAGGGCCAGCAGGAGAGCAAGCAGGGTTTGGGGGTGAGCTGGGAGCAGGGGGTGGCCCATCGACAGAGCTCTCTGGGGACAGCACACATCCCACCTGGAACAGTGATGGAACAGCTGTGGAGGTCACTGGTGCCAACACTGAGCCCTGCACGAGGGGTGACAAAGATTTTGTGTCTCTCTCCAAGTCCAGTGACAGCTCCATGCCAGAGGCTGACCAGGCACTGTCCCCCAAGAGCGAGCTCAGGGAGGAGCAGGAGCCCTGTGGTGGAAAGCAATGGGCAGAATGTGGGTCCATGTTGGAGCCCCAGGCACCTCCACCTGCTGGAAACGAGCCACTTTCCCAAGTCCAGCCAAGCCCAAGAGCCTGCACGGTGTCCCCCTGGGGCAGTGAGATCCTTGTCCCCCCAAAGCCAGCCCCACGACTGGCTGGACTGCTGAGGAAATCCCCCCCAGTTTCCCAGGCTGAGCTAAGGGGTGATGCTCCTGCCTCAGGTGATGGTGTAAAATCCACACCAGGGCTCCTGTTCCTGGGTGCTGAAGCCTCAGCTGCTGGTGGGTGCCTCCCTCAAGGTGGCTCCTTGGAGACTCTCCCCCCTCCCGTGACACCCAGAGGCAGCAGCAGTGACAGGCCTTCGGAACAGGAAGGGGATGAGGATTTATCTGTCAGGGTGACAAATGCCAAGTCTGCCATTGCTGTTCCCGCGGAGCGGGGCTCGGCACGGGCCAGTCTTCCAGTGATCCCGGAGGGAGGCTCTGATGATGAGCTGCTGGGGGACTCTCAGGAGAGCTGTGGGGTCACTGCAGGTGACAGAGGTGTTTTAGGGACTGGAGAGCAGCCCCGAGGTTTGACACCTTTGCATGCAGAGCAGAGAGAGCTCTCTGATGGCTCTGCTGCAGCCCCGGTGATCCCGGCTGCTCCAGGAGGAGAAGGAGCCATTCCTGGTGCTGGTAAGGCAGGGGCTTTGGCTGTGCTGCCTGCTGCAGTGGCTGCTGCCAGCCTCTGTGTCCAGGGAGCTCGCTCAGGTGTGACGTCTCATCCCAGGGAGTGTGACAGCCACTTTGAGAAACAAGAGCTGAAAAGGAGTGCAGGTGTTGAGGAGCGTGCAGAGTGTGACTTCTCTGAGCCTTCTGCTTTCTCTTCCTCCCTGTCAAGTCCTTGCCAGCCCTACTCTTCCTCTCATTCCCTTCTCTCTGACACCCCAAGTCGTAGAGCAGAGTCTCCGAAAAAGCCAACAGCCGAGGGCTTCGCAGATAAAGCGGGAGATTCGGGCAAGAAGAAACTCCTCCAGGCACGGGTTTCACCCTCTGAAACGTTCCCTAACCAAACCCCACAGGGTGCTGAAACCGTGTCTCCCAAGCACAGGTGAGACCATGTGGGGGTCACAGCAGGTACCTCCGTGCAGGTGTGAGCTGTGCTTTGCTCCCCAGGTGCAGATGTGTCCCTCCAGCTGCTGGATCTGACCGGGACCGGACAGCCCTGACCTCTCTGGGGCCTGGATTTGTCAGGGCTGGGGTGCTGTCAGCCAGTGCGGGGTGGCTGCTGGCCCCAGGAGGATCTGTGCAGCTCCTCAGGGTGCCCAGGGGAGCAGCTGCTCTTAGGGGAGCTGTTAGGGAGAGTGCAGGTGGAATGGAGTCGCTTCATGCCGTTGGCAGAATGGCCTGGGACTGGGCTGTTTGCCAGACACGGGGGAATGGCCACCCTGATAGACAGGGCTGCTTCATTTCCTGGCTGAATTGGGCTCCTCAGCCATCACCACAACTGGTGCAGCTCCTGCCGTGTGGGACTGGTGCCACTGACCTGTCAGCCCTGGAGACTTCACCTGCAGAGCTCTGCCTGGGTCTGGGACACCTCTGGGCCAGCGTTTGCTGAAATAGAAGGAAAATTTTCTTCCTGTGTTGTAAGTCCTGCTCAGGCAAATAATGACAGCACTTCCTCACAGCTTGTGGTGTCAGTTCAGATTGGACAAGGGCTAACATTTGTCTCAGGACAGAAGTATTTGTTAGGTTGTAAGATCACAGGTATGTTCTGGTTAGGAAAATCAGGCTGAAATACCAGTTCCTGAGGGATCAGGGTAGCTGTCCTGTGTTCTGTCTCCTCGTGTAGCCTGACCTGGCTTTTCTTCTATGACACACACAGGATGTATTTCCCTTCCTGCTGCTGCTTTATCTCCAATCCCTTAAGTCAATAAAGATAGTAGAGAACTGGAAAATACTTACAAAACCCCTGTGGCTTAGAAATACCTTGTTTTCCTGAGGCTGGATCTCTTTTCTCTCAGGAGATAGAGCAGGGAGGGAATCATCCCCAATTTCTTGCTGTATTTGTTCTTAGTCTAAAGATCTGTGTCATGCTGCTGTTACGTGTTCTGCCTAAACAACAGGAACCTGGTTTTTTTCCTCTTGCAGACTCCATCCTGTGAAGCCAATGAATGCCATGGCAAACAAGCCTCAGAGCAAGAGCCTGAATGTCATCAGCACCATGAATGAAAAGCTGCTGGAAATGAGTGTGAAGGTATGGAGGGAAGTGGCACTTTCATTGCCCAAGCTTTGATTTAATTGAAGAGTTTGTGTATTCCAGATAGTTGGGACATGAACTTCCCCAGGCATGGGAACAGTCCTTAAATGCTTATTTTCTTGCAGGCTGATCTGTAATAGAGCTGGGGCTCGTGTTTTGTGGAGGCTCTCAGGCACAGCCCCTTCCTTGGAGCACAGTTGTGCAGTTGGGATCAGCAGTGGGATTGAGAGGAGCTTTCAGCATAATCCTGGCCTCAAAAGAGACCTCCAGGCTCGAGGCACAGCTTACCTGCCACCTGATCTGAAAGGCTGGGAGCATCCCTGGGTCAGCAGGGAAAATCATGGCTCCCTAATTGTCTGTCAGGGTCTTTTGGGGAAATAGAGAAGTTAGAACTGAAATAACAGCAGTGCCTCCTTCTGGTGTGAGGGGAGAGGATGTGAGCTGAGTGATTCAGACTGACAGGCTGCTGTTTCAAGGGAGTTGAAAACTCACAATGGGTGTTGTGGTGTTGTGATTCCACCTGAATTGTGTGTGAGGCTCCACAGGAGCCTGTTGTGCTCACACTCCCTGCCTGGGCAGTGTTCTGAGAGCTGGAGGAACCACCAGAAGCTGCCCAGTACATCTCAGGCTGCTTAAGGGTTAAAAACAGACTTTTCAAAGAAGTAGGAAGAAACAGCAAAGGCCTGGGTGGGTGTTTCTTGCTGCTTGACCTGAATTTGGCTTTACCAGGGTGCATTTAAGCAGCTGGTTTAAGCTTCACCAAGTTTGTTTAAGCAGCAGCTGTCGCTGTGCTGTCTGTGCCCTGTTCCTGGTTTGGAATGTCCTGTCTGCTCTGACCCTGCCTTCCTCCATCCCTCCCTCCCAAGAAATACGATCCCTCGGACCCTGCCTATGCCTATGCTCAGCTGACACACGATGAGCTGATCCAGCTGGTGCTGAAACAGAAGGATACCATCACCAGGAAGGACCTCCAGGTGCGGGAGCTCGAGGACTACATCGACAACCTGCTTGTCAGAGTCATGGAAGAAACCCCAAACATCCTCCGTGTTTCCATGTCTGGGAACAAAAAGGCTGGGAAGATGTGAGGGGCCTCGGGGTGTCAGTGAGCAAGGACTGAATCCCCCCAGAGGAGGGTGAGGAGCTGGTGTGGAGCAGGTGGTGCTGGTTGTCTGCTCACAGAAAATGACCTTTTTCCTGTTTCTGCCTTGAGCAACTCTTGGATTGATTAATAGGTGTTGTAATGAAGTCACCTTATCATATTTATTTTTTTGTTTCCTTCCCATTATTTGGGAAGATCAGGCATTAATCCAAAGGCTGGTTGTGGTGGGAAGGAGGAGGGTTTTTGATGTGTTTTGCTTCCCAGCAAGGCACTGATGATCCTTTAGGAAGATTTTTTAAAAATGAGTTTGCTTTGATAGATCAGTTACTTTTCTTTCCACCTCTGAAGTTGTAGTGCAATATAAATCCTTGTACAGTAGAGCTTGAGGATTTGATTGTTTTTAAAATAATAATTGACTACACTGGAAAAGTCCAAAGATGTCCCAGCTTCAGACCTGGGCTGTAATTTAAAAGGAATGAATGCCCTGAAAGTTAAGCTGACCAAATCTCTGTTCATCTCATCAAGTGGACGTTTCCAGGAGTCCTTCAGGGGAAAGTTTGCAGGTTTTTTGGAGTAGGAGACATTGAGGTTCGTGGTACGTTTCTGCCATAGGAATGGCATCAAGGAATGTGGGCCAAAGGTACATTTTGAATCAGAAGTTGTTCTCTTAGTGTCTTAAATTTCCTGCTCTGGAGGTTGTTCCAAGGGGGCAGAGGCTCCCCTGGCTCTGCCCTGTGCTCTGGAGCAGGGCTGCTCTCACATCTTGTGCCCTGTGGGAGTTCTGTGACCATTTTACACTACATCCAGGAAACACAAATACTTTGGATTTTGGAGCTGGGGCTCACCTTGATGGCCCCTGCAAGGTGATCAGCCTTGCAGTGCTTTTTTCTGTCATTCCAGAGAGGGCAGGGAGCACTGGGGCTCCCCCTGCTCGGGTTCCCTGCTGCTCACAGAGGGAGGAAAGCCTTGTGCAGCTGCTGGGTTTGCTGGACACTGAAAACCTTCCTGGGTGCCTCCGTGGGCCCAGGGATGTTCTCCCATGCAGACAGTGGGAACAGCTCAGGGCTGGGGAGCAGCCACCACAGCTTCCCCCGCTGCAAACTACACGGGGCTTCTCTTTGGTGAGCTCTCCTCAAAGATCAAAAGAATCAGATGCCTTTTTGCACCTCTGGGATTTACCAGGGTAGGGAGAGTCCATGAAGGGCTCAGAGGGAAGCTGGAAAACCAACAGAGCAGGAAGCAAAGGACCAAAGCTTCGTGAGGACCAAAGCCTAAAGCTTTCCAGCCTTAATTCTGTGGAAATAAACACTCCTACCTTTGGAAATTGTTGGGTTATTGGGTCACTCCTGGCTCAGGGGTGAGTTTCTAACTCAGTTTTTCTACAGCAAAGCACTTTATTGAGGGACTGGAGCAGCTGGATGGACTCTCACCCTGTGAGCAGTCTGCTTACAATTGTCATAAACCACTGGATACTACTGGAGATCTCAAATACTGTATTTTTGTAGCGAGGAGCAGTTTAATATATTTGCATGGAGATGTAAACATTTATTAGAAAAATCAAAAAAATGCTGTTAATGACATTTTTATTCCTGTTTATTCCCGCTACCAAAGTCTGGAGCTTTACTGGCAGAGCTGTCCCTCATGGGCAGCCTGACCTCAAACAAGCCTTAGGAGCTGAGAGTCTTGCAAGACTTCAGGTACTTTTATCTCATTTTAGTGTTATTTGAGCAGTGGGGGCATTTTCTCTCTTCTGCTGTCCCCTCTGCTCTGAGTGAAGGGTCAGAAACGCAGGTGGCCTTGCTGCTGCTGGTGGTGGTTTAATTCTGAGTGGTGCTGCTTGGCCTTGCTGGAACTGCAGCTGCTGCCTCTTGTGCCTTCTCGAGTGAGGAAGATGAAGGATTGATTTGTTTCCTCCTCGTGGATTTCTGGAGAGGATCCTGTACCTCACTGATAAACTTGTATTTTAGACTTTTTTCTGCTGGGAAGAGTGAGCTGCACAGAACCAAAGCAATAAATAATATGTGCTCTTAGCAGAGATGAAGCCTTAAAACTTGGAACAGCCTCCCCGGGCCTGCTGCAGCTGTGGAGCTCTCCCCGAGCAGAGCCAGCGCTGGGGGCACAGGGGGGTCCCAGTCCTCGACTTCCTCAGCCCCAAAAGCATCACCCAACCCTTGTACCTCGTTTTTATTGGCAGTACTCATTAAAGCCTTCCTTTGGTGTGAGGGCACTGGCATTTTACATCCTCAAGGGCCTTAAGAATCAAGCACATTGTTTTATTATTGAAGGATCTGAATGCATGTTGCCTGTTTGTACTCTCTGCTTTTAGCCCAGGTACTGTTTGTTTCTAAACAACTTTTGGTTTTATGGAACACTAAAATAAAAACACTTAAAACCCAGTGTCCTGATCACCGTGTCTTTGTTCTGAAAGAGCAGTTTCAGAAGGGCCTCGTCCCCTCCTTGTGCCCAGCTCCGCTCATCCTCCCGGTATTTTGGGGCTGGTTTCAGCCCTGCAGCGATCCATGCGGGAACTTCCTGGTAAACACCTGGCGGGCGTGGGGAAACCTGACGGACGGGCTCGTCCGCATCTGCAGAATCGAGAGTTTCTGTAAAGCACCAGCAGTGACCGTGGGAGGGATTCTCGGCCCGCAGCGGGGCAGCGGCGCCGGCGCTTCTCCCTGATGGCAGCGCCGGCCGCAGACTGCGGCGGTGGGAGAAGGAAGAGGAGAAGCCATCAGCCTCCAGCCGCCTTGGCTGCCGAGCCCTGAGCGCGGTTATCGCCCTGATCCTCCGCAGCGATGGGCCCCGGGATGGTTTGCGGCTCCCCGCGTTGTCGCCTCGGTCCCGGGGCCGCCGCCGCCTCCCGGCGGGCATCCCCGGCGGAACCGGCGGGGGCGGAACGGAACGCGGCGTGCAGGGGCGGCGCCTCGGCCGGGCGGGCATGGGGACGGACCGCGGGCGGCGCCGCCATTGGCTGCTGGCGGTGCTCCCGCCACGGCGCTCCCCCCAGCGCGGCGGCCGCCATGGCGGCGCGGGGCCGGTGCCCCGAGTGCGGGTCGGAGTCCCTGGTGGAGGACGCGCACTACGCGCAGCAGCAGCTGGTCTGTGCCGCCTGCGGCTGCGTCGTGTCCGAGGGGCTCCTCACCACCACCTACACGGACGAGGAGCATCTGCGGGGTGCGGCACCGAAACCGGGAGCGTCCGCGGGAGGGGTGGTGCAGAACCGACCGTGCGAAGCTCCTTTGGGCCTCTCTGAGGCGGTCCGAGAAGCGGAGCGCTCCCCGAGCTGTGTCTCGGAGTGCCCGCGGGGCCGTGCTGGGCACTGCCGGGCCGGACCGGCCGCTTCCCCCTCTATGGCCCCCGAACGCCAGCAGCGTTTTCCATCGCGGCGCACACCCGCAGCGCGTCCCTGCCAGGGTTTAGGCCTGGAGCCGGTGATGAGCTTTATATTTAAACTGTGGAATCTCTTATTGTTAAAAGAGATGATTAAAATTTCACTTACATCCCTTAGAAGAGCTTTAAGTGCAGCAGAGCAGCTCCGAGGCCGTTGCCTGGCTCGGTGTGTAGGGAACCCCTGGCTCAGAGGAGATCCAACAGCTCGCTTTTACCTGTGCTGTTCTAACTCAGTGCCCTCAGACAGTTCTGATTGTTGGAGTCCGGTTCTGTGGGCATCTGGTGGCCCCAGATCCAAATGTCTCTGTCCCTGGATTCCCTGCAGGACTGACTGATCCAACCCTGTTTTCCAGAGGTCGCCTATTCCCAGAGCACTGGCCAGAAGGAGCAGCTGAGCCGCTGCCTGCAGCGAGGTAAGAGCAGTTCCTGCACACCCCGGCCCTCCCTGGCTGCTGCCCCAGTTTGCTTAGGCCGTTTCTAATGGTGAAAGAGGGTCCAAAACCCTTCGGAGCCAGCGAGGGCACTTGCATCCAGCCGGTGCCTCCCCTGCCCTGAGGGGCTGGGAGGTGTTTCAGTGCCCTGTGGGGCTGGGTCAGTGCTGGGTGGACGCCGCCTGCATCTGAGGGAAGTTCCTTGATCCATCTTCCCGCAGGGATCCGGCGGGTCCAGGACCTGTGCAAAGTCCTGCAGCTGCCGGCGGTGTTCGAGGAGACGGCCGTGTCCTACTTCCAGAGGGCTCTGCAGCTCCCTGCCTTCCACCTGCTCAGCCTGGAGAAGAAGGAGCTGCTGGGGGGCTGCTGCGTGTTCGTGACGTGCCGCCAGCACAACTGGCCCCTGACCATGGGCACCGTCTGCTCCCTGCTCTACGCCAGGCAGGACCTGTTTGCCGGCGTCTACCTGAGCCTGCAGAAGGAGCTGGGGCTCTCGGTGCCCGCCCTGAGCCTGGCAGACCTGGTGACAACGCACCTGAACAGGTGATGGGGCCCCTTCCAGCCCTGTGGCAGCCCTTGTTTGTCCTGGCTGGGTGGAGAGGCTGGGCTGTGACACGGATTTGTGTGCTCAGGCTGGGCTGGCTTTTGTCCCTCCCTTGTCACAGCTGGGCTGTGGTTCTCACCCTTTCCCGTTCTCCTCGGTCTGGAGAGGGCAGAGAGGTGCCCAGGGAGGAACAGAATCCCAGAGTCTCCAAGGCTGTGCCCGATGGCCACCTTGTCACCCAGCCCAGAGCACTGAGTGCCACCTCCAGGGATGGGGCCTCCACCACCTCCCTGGCAGCAATTCCAACCCCTGAGAAGCCTTTCCATAAAGAATTTCCTCCTGCTGTCCCCGTGCAGCAGCCACGCAGGGCGTGTCTGTCCCAAAGGCTTCCCCTGACCGCGGCCTCTTTGCTCCCGCAGCTTCCGGCTGCTGCAGCCCGCAGCCGGCGTCCCTGCGCAGTTCCTGGAGGACAGGGAGAGGCTGCTGGCCCGGACCCTGGCCATCGTGGAGCTGGCCAGCCAGGCGTGGCTGGTGACCGGCCGGCACCCCGTGCCCATCGTCACGGCCGCCGCCTTCCTGGCCTGGCAGTCGCTGCAGCCCGGCCCGCGCCTCTGCTGCCCCTTGGCGCGCTTCTGCCGCCTGGCCGGGGTGGACCTGCCCCCTCCAGCCCACCTCAGGCTGAAGGAGCTGCTGGAGATCCTGCTGGGAATGGCCTCCCGGCTCTCCTGGCTGCGCGGCTTTCACCTGGACAAGAAGACGGTGGTGAAGCACATCGGGGACCTGCTGCAGCACCGGGTGTTCCTGCTGAAAAAAGCCTTCAGCCAGCAGGACGGGGAGGAGCAGCAGGACACGGCCCCGGGCCAGGGCTCCACAGGCCAGGACCATGGGGGCCCAGGCTCCCTGGAAAAGGACTCCCTGGAAAAGGACTCCCTGGAAAAGGACTCCCCGGATAAGGACTCCCTGGAAAAGGACTCCCCAGATAAGGACTCCCCAGATAAGGACTCCCCAGATAAGGACTCCCCAGGCCAGGGCTCTCCCAGCTCTCCAGTGGCACGGGAGCAGGGCTGTTCCTCGGCAGGGAAGCGCCAGCCTGGGGGCCCCCTGAGGCCCCTGCTGCCCCCCTGCCTCCTCCACCCCAGGAAGAGGCTGCGTGCGGCTGCCCCGAGCGCCGCCGCCTCGGCCCCCACGGGCGACGAGCCCATCTCGGACAGCGAGATCGAGCAGTACCTGCGGAGCCCCGAGGAGATCCAGGCCTTCAGGAGGGCCAAGGCCTGGCTGTGAGGGTGGCTGTGGCCCAGAGGACGGTGCTGCAGGGACAGTGTGGGGACCAAAAGTGTGAAGCCCACCAGGGACAGTGATGGTGCTGCAGGGACAGCTGCCCAGGGGATGGGGCTGTGAGGAGGGAGCAGGCTGCATCCTCCTTAATGTGCTGGACCAAAATGGGAATTTTTATGGAGTGACTGCTTCGGGTGATGTTACATTTCTGTTATAAATAAATAAAAGTGCAGCTGCCAGGTTTTCCAGGGCAGCCTCACCTCAGATTTCTCGTTCTTCAGCAGAATGAATTTGTGAGGGTCAAAAAACTGCAGGCCAGGCTGGATTTGAACGTGAAGTCTGAGAGAGATAACAGTAGATCTTGGCAGATTGGCATATTTTTAATATATTAAACAAAACATATCTGCTAGAAACATTCTATTCATATAAAAATGCAAAAAGACCCCTTTAAAGATATTTCTTTGGCATATTTCCCTCCCCTCCCCCCAGATATTGCAGGAAGCTCTGTTGATATGTCATTCGCTTGTAAACAGACAAAGTGAAATTACAAATACAAAGCTTTGCCTCTAATACTGTCACAATGCAGCAAGCAATAGAACCAGGGGCATCAGCCAGGCTGGGAGGCTGCAGTAAGGGTTTAAGCTGTGTTAAATACCAGGGACAGTGAAAAATTTTAACATTTAATTGGGCAGAGAAGCCGAGGCAGGCAGGGAGCGGCAGGTGAAGCCCAGGGGTGCCCCAGCCCCGTGGGGTCAGTGATTCCCCGGTGAGACCAATCCCCACTAAGTGCTTTCTCCTCCCCTGGCTCCTGGCCCTGCCAGCCCCACGACCCCTCGGAGGTAGCTACGTTATTAAACTCATCTGCAGGCAGGGGAAACTGAGGCAGGGGAGGCTGGAAAGGGCAGGGGAGGCACCAGGCTCCCACCTTCCTCCTCTGCTTTGCTGTAGCCTCTCTGTGGCCTGGCTGTTTTACCTGTGTGCTGGGAAAAAGGGGAAACTTGTGTTTCAATGGGAACAATAAGTGCTTATCCAGGTTCCAGGCCTTTGACTGTCTGAGGGAGGTCCCTGATTCCTTGGCATCATTCCCTTGCATTCCCAGGAATGGTCCCTGCTCCCCAGGGACGGTCTCTGCCTTTGAAAGAGCAAACCTAGGTATCTTCTGAGCTTGAACACCTGGATGAAGGACACAGAGCTGCTCTGGGCCTCTCCCACCCCTTGGCTCTTTGGTGCTTTGGCACAGAGGGTCAGTCCTGGCTCGGGCAGCAGCACAGCTCTGCCAGCCCACCCCATTGCATGGCTTGAGCCTCTGGGGGCCCGGGAGCATTTTCTGGCTGTGATTTTAGTGCCTGGAGCCTTTTCTGGCCGTTATTTTAGTGTCTGGCATTAAAGCAGTGCAGACAATCACCTCACCCTGGAGCTGAGGCTCCTCTTACCTTGTGCTTGGCTTTGCAATATGGCTTTGGCACCGCGCAGCCCCCGGGGCTGACTCGCAGGTAGGAACATTCCAGAGGGAGCAGCTGCTCTCCAGAAGCAGTTTGCTCAGGCTGGGGCTGCGGTGCCTGGACGAAAAGGGCACTTGGGGTGGTCCCTCAGCGGGAATATTGCAGTCGTGGCACGGGTGGGCCCTGGCCCGTCCCCGCCCCCGGGGCACAGGGGCGGGAGCGGGGCCCTCGCGCCACCTACGGCTCTGTCTATACATATATACATTCAATAATATAGCTTTGAAAAATAGACATTTCCTCTGTATAATATAAAATAGCATTTAGGATCAATCTCAAGTGACATGCAGGAGTGATTAAAGCACGGCTGCAATTCCGGCTGCCGGCGGGCAAGGATCGCCTGGAGCCGCCGGCGCCGCGGCGGGAGGCTCGGAGCCTCCCCGGGGAGATGGATGGGTGGGCCCGGGACCGTGCCGTGCCCGGGGGAGCCGGAGCTCCCGGCTGTGCCGCCCATCCCTGCTAGTGCACCTGGTGATTCCCGCAGCGCCGCCACCGCCGCGCCCCGAGCAGCTCCGGCCGCGGCTCCCGCAGGAAAACGCTGCGGCCGTCGGTCCTTCCCCACCTTCACACGGTGGTTTCGCTCTTCCAGAGGCCGGTCTTCATGCCGGCCACGCTGTCGGCGCTGGCCAGGTTGATGTCGTACTTGCTGCCCTTGAGGCCGCCGTTGTGGCTGCCCACGTTGAGGGGGTAGGAGCGGCGCTTCGCCTCCCTCTCGGCGCTGCCGCCCGGCCGCAGGTTGTCCCGGCTGCCGCTCCTCCGCCGAGCCTCGGCGAAGTCGGGCGCCCGCCGCCCGCCGTCGCTGCCCTCCGAGGGG
>VZUI01030097.1:0-46593 GCA_013401135.1 Cettia cetti | reverse complement strand
CCTGGCAGGGCCTGGAGGGGCTCCAGGAGAGCTGCAGAGGGGCTGGGGACAAGGGACACAGGGACAGGACACAGGGAATGGCTGCAAGCTGGAAGGGGGTACATTTAGGTGGAGATTGGGGTGCAATTCCTGGCTGGGAGGGTGGGGAGGGGCTGGGATGGAATTCCCAGAGCAGCTGTGGCTGTCCCTGGATCCCTGGCAGTGCCCAAGGCCAGGCTGGACAGGGTTTGGAGCAGCCTGGGATGGTGGAATTGTCCCAGAGGAATGGGATGGGATTTCAGGTCCTTCCACCCAAGCCATTCCATGATTCCACATCTGAGCTGCACCCAGGATGTTCCTGGCTCCAACACCTCTCCAGGCTGGCACAGGGCTGGCACAGGGCTGGCACAGGGCTAGCAGGAATCCTTCAGCACAAATCCAGGGATGCATCCAGCCAATCCCCAGCAGGGAATCTCTGCAGCAGCCACTCTGCTCCCGAATTTTTGCCTGAGCTCACCCCACCCATCCTCTCTCTCCCTGCTCCCTCCAAACTCCACCTTCAGGGGTTTGCAGAGCGCCAGGGAATTCTGGAACACTCAGCAATGATTCCCAGCAAGGATAAATTATGGGGAGAGGAATCTTTGATGCCTCTGATGCTGCTGATCCATGATTTTGGCACGGCTGGGAAGGGATTTTCCTTTCTTCTCACGCTGGGATGTGTTTTGCCAAAGAAAACTCGGAATCCTTTGATGTCACCACTTTTGTGTTGGATTTATTGACTCGAGTCTTTGGTGTGGGGGTTGCCAGGAGTGAGAAGTTTTCCAAGATTTCCTTCCTTTGAAGGATGGTTCAATATTAGGGATGACTCAGCTGAAGATGAGTCAGACCCATCGCTCCATGAAGAGGGACTTTGATCTGTTGGAGATATTTGGAAGCCTTCAATAAAAAGGAAAAAACTTCCCAAATGCTCCCTCCAGCCAAGAGAATCCCAACAGCAGCACTCTCATGGAACATGGGATGGATTAAAACTACTTTAGGATTTATTGGAATTTTTTTACTGGAAAAAAAATGCACTTTTTGCTTAAAAGGGAGCAGGAAAGTCACCTGAGCACAGGAATATTCCTGACTGGGAAAGTGATGTCCAGGTTTTAGATTGGAAAAGCCCACAGGAATGAAAAGAACTCTTAGTTTCTCCAGGATTTCTGCTGAATTTATTCTTTGAAGTAAATTTTCCCTGGATTTCTCTGAGCAGCACAAATTAAAAAAAAAAAAAAAAGGAAATTTATTCAAAACTTCATTTTCCTCTCACTACACCGAGAGATAAAAATGTTCAGTATCATTTTATTTTCTGACAATTTACTTTACGCACGAAAAAGCTCTGATAACAATATTTATCCACAAACTCTGGATAACTCTGTCTGTTTTAAAAGGTCAAATATTCAAAACAATAATTAATCTTCCTGCTGATTTATTTTTTTAATTATCAGCAAATCTTCAGTTTCCATGGAAAAAGAATTGGGAATTATTGGTAAATTTTCAATTTTCAAGAGGGAGGAAAAAAAACTTTGTTCCTTGGAGCTGGGTTTCAAATTTCCAGGGAGATCCTGTCAGCTTGGAAGGACACCTTGGAATTCCCTTGGAATCATTTCTAGCTTGGAAGGACACCTGGGAATTTCCTTGGAATCATTTCTAGCTTGGAAGGACACCTGGGAATTCCCTTGGAATCATTTCTAGCTTGGAAGGACACCTTGGAATTTCCTTGGAAGATTTCTAGCTTGGAAGGACACCTGGGAATTCCCTTGGAATCATTTCTTGTTGCTCTGACCTCCTGCCAAACAACTCTGCTGCAAACGAGGAGGGATTTACCTTTTGGACATTTCCAATGGGATCATTCCTGCATAATTCCATTTTTTTTAAAATTTTATTCTGCTCCAGGGAAAACTGGAACAGAACTGGGAGGCTTTGACATAAACAAAAAACCCCAAAAATTTAATTTTAAGTGTTTTTATGATAAATTGTAAGGCACCAACACCTGGAAGCCATGGGGTACAATCCCTGCTCCTTGCTAAGCTCTTCCAGGTGGGAAATATCCCAAGCCTGGCACGGAGGGGCCGGGAAGGAGAGGGAAGGTGCCTCCAGCAGGGCCCAGGGGTGCCCCAATTCCCGGGGGCAGAGATCCATGAGGATCCAGAGAGGATGGCGCCTGTGGATGCTCCCAGAGCTCGCTGCTCCTGCTCCCTCCCAAGCCGGGCAGCAGCATGGGATGGGGATGGGATGGAGGAGAGGAGAGGAAAGGCCAGGCTCTGCCGAGCCCCTCTGCCTCCCTCCCCTCCCCGGGCATTCCTTCATCCCGCTCTGTTTCCCACCTGTCCCCCCTTTCCCAGCTTTTCCAGGTCCAACAGAGCCATCAGAACGGCTTTAGGAGCATTTCCAGGGCTCTGATGCTTTTCCATCCCGCTCCCAGCAGGATTATCCCAGAGAGGCAGCGCCAAAGCTGCTGAACCAGCAGAGCCAAAGCCTCACCGGGAACGAACCTGCCCCGTCCCCATCCCAACATCCCTCCGGAATCACCTGCCTCAACCCTGCCACCATTCCCGCCGCTCAGTTTGCAGCTCCAATTTAATTTTTTTTTTTTTTAGAGAGTTAATCTATATGCAAATGAGCGGCGTGCATATGGCAGCGCTCCGCCGAGGACCCTCAGCTTTGTTCCACAAATGTTCCCGGCGCTATTTTCCCGGGATGACGTCCGTGGAGTCATGGTTACAACAATGCCGCAGGAAGCATCCCTCGCCTCTCCCGCTCGGGAACAGCTGAGCCGCACGGATCCCTGGATCCCACATCCAGGGGGGGTTGGAGGGGGCACTTGATGGTTTTTAATACCCTGGGAAGAATCCAGAGGAAATTTCCCTTCCCCATCCCGGACCCCACATCCGAGGGGATGTTTGGATGTCCTGGTGTTTAAAATCTTAATATTGGTGTTTCAATATCCTGGGAAGAATCCCAGGGAAATTTCCCTTCTCTACCCTGGATCCCACATCCAGGGGCTTTTTTTGGAGGGAGCAGTCAGTGTTTTAACATCCCAGGAAGAATCCCAGGGAAATTTCCCTTCCTCACCCTGGACCCCACATCCAAGGGGGTTTTTGGATGTCCTGGTGTTTAAAATCTTAATATCGGTGTTTCAATATCCTGGGAAGAATCCCAGGGAAATTTCCCTTCCACATCCTGGATCCCACATCCAATGGGGTTTTGGAAGGGGCAGTTGATGTTTTTTAATACCCCTGGAAGAATCCAAAGGAAATTTCCCTTCCCCATCCTGGATCCCACATGCAGGGGTTTTTTGCAGGGAGGGGGAAGCTGATGCTTTAATATCCTGGGAAGAATCCCAGGGAAATTTCCCTTCCCTACTCTGGATCCCACATCCAGGGGCTTTATTTGGAGGGGGCACCCAGTGTTTTAATATCCTGGGAAGAATCCCAGGGAAATTTCCCTTCCACATCCTGGATCCCACATCCCGTTGAGTTTTGGAAGGGGCAGTTGATGTTTTTTAATATCCTGGGAAGAATCCCAGGGAAATTTCCCTTTCCCCATTCTGGATCCCACATCCAGGGAATTTTTGGAGAGGGCACTCAGTGTTTTAATATCCTGGGAAGAATCCAAGGGAAATTTTCCCCCATACAGCAGCAAACAAGGGGACGAGCCAAGATGAGCCAGGAGGAGCCCCCCTCCCCCTCTCTTCTCATTATATTTTAATGACTTTGATTATTAAAAAAGTTACTCAGCACTTCCAAAGGCTCCTGAGCTGGCCCCGAGCTCTCCTGATTATTCTGTCCCTTGCCACAGTCCCCATTCCCTGCCACAAAAACAACCAGCAACCCCTGCAAGCTCCAGGAGAGATCTGGGAACCTTTTTTCCTGCCAGGAATAATTCCAGCCTGCTCTCCATCCTATTTTCCCTCATTTCCAAACCCGCTCATTTTCCATCTTGCTAAAAAATTCCTTGGAATAATACCCAAAACCAGCTCTGGTGTGCAGAAAAATTCTTTTTCCAGGCAGGAATTTCCACACTTGGGCTTTCCAGTAGTTTTTCTCCCTCACAATATTTGCTCATAATTTGAAATCTTCATTGGAATTTCCAAACATTCCTTGGATTAAGACCCAAATAATAGCTCTAGTGTGCAGGAAAAATGCCCTTTTCCAGGCAGGAATTTCCACAGTTGGGCTTTCCAGTGGTTTCCCCCTCATGATATTATCTTGTACCTCAAGCTTTTAATGCAATTCATAATCTCCATTGGAATTCCCAAATATTACTTGGATTAAGACCCAAATAACAGCTCTGGTGTGCAGATAAAAAGCTCTTTTCCAGGCAAGAATTTCCACAATTGGCCTTTTCAGTGGTTTTTCCCTCACAATATTTGCTCATAATTTGAAATCTCCATTGGAATTCCCAAACATTCCTTGGATTAAGATCCAAATAACAGCTCTGGAGCATTAAGAGACCCTTTTCCAGGCAGGAATTTCCACAGCTGGGCTTTCCAGTGGTTTTTTCCCCTCACAGTATTTGTTTTTATCTTGGCCCTTGTGTGCAGTTTGAAATCTTCACTGGAATTTCCAAACATTCCCTCTTTTCTCCCTTCCCGAGAAAGATTTTACTCCTGTCAATCTTCTCCTTATTATGCAATTTTCTCATTTTTCTCGTTACTGAATTCACCTGTAATTTCCCCATTATCTGTTTTCAAAGAGGCTGCTTTGGGGTGTGTTGTTTTTTTGGGGGGTTATTTTGGAGTTAGTGACTCCCACCTGTGCCTTTCATGGCAGCAGGCAATAATTAAAGTGCAGAATTTCAAGCGTTTTCTTGACACAAACGTTGATTTCCCATTATTTCCCATTTTTTTTCCCCCTCCACCACTGTTTTTAAAGTGATGAGCAAGTGACAGACATTAAATGTCACAGGGAACTGGCAATGACAGCGAAGGATTTGGGACTGAACCTTCTCCAGGCCACTCCCTGCCACAGCATCCACAGAGTTTACACCAATTAAAACAAATTTGAAAAGGCTAAACCCCAAATATTTCTGCTTTCAGCCGTTTTTTTGCCCCTTCCACCTTTTATTTGGGTTTTAATCATCAGCTGGATGCCTGGGATGTGTCTGCAGTCAAAGATGTTCAGTCTTTGGCATGATTAAATTAAAATTTTAAATTAAATTCAATTCAAACCCCTCAATTTCTGGTGAAATCTGCTTGAATTCCCAAGTTCTGACAGTGATAGAACCATTCTCAGTAAATGAGGGGAGGCAAAGCTTCCACTGAAATAAAAGCAAGGAAAATTCCTGGGAGAAAAACCATCCCAACACTGCTACAACATCCACATTCCTCAATTCAAACCTTTCAAGTTCCTACAAAAACAGGTTTTAAGATTCCAGCAGAATTCTTTGGATTGGAAGAAACCTTGAAGAGCAATTCCAACCAAGAGATCCTATGAAAAACCCCTGTCAGAAATGAATATTGTCAGACTTTAAGTAAAATCTCTTAATTCCTGATGATTAAAGAGGAGCAGCTTCTGCTTTTTTCCAGGGCTGGAATAACATCCAGCATTTCACAAAGTCACCTCAAAGTCAAACTCAAACAACTGCAGGACAGAATGGAAATTTCCATCCATGGAAATGCTTCAAAAAAAAAAAAAAAAGGAATTATTTTAGTGGTAGGCATTTATTTCCTTTATTAGGCTCTGCTGATTGCATTCCCCTGAAATAAGGATATTTTTTTCTGCATTTTGTGCCCTCTTTGGGGTAATTCAACCCCAAATTAGTATTTATTTCTTATTTATTTACAGCTGAACAGGACCTGGGTGCTGGCACCTCCTTTAATGAGTGTTAAAAAACCCTGCTTGATTTAAGTATTGAAAATGTGTATATTTAAAGGTCAAAACTCCCAGTGCTCCCTGTTAAAAACAGCGCTGAAAATCCCATTTTTTGTGCCTGGTTTTAGGTTTCAGGAGCATTTTTCCCTAAGAATTATTGCTTGATGGAGAAGGAGACCCTCAGAAATTGCTCTTAATAAAGGATCCACTTCAAAGCCTAATTCAATCTCCAAAACTGCCCTGAATTAGCTCCCATCATTGCTGACCCAGGGAATTATCCAATCATTTCTGGATGTTCTGCATCTGTTGGCACTGAACTTTGCTCCACGTGCAGCCCACAGGGTCCTGCCCAGCTGGGAATGAGGGAATTTGGTTCAAAATCAGGATCTGCATCCACAGCAGCAAACAGAGAAGGGCAAATTCCAGCAGGAAGGACAGGAAGGATTCCCAGTCCTGGAGCTGGACAGCAGAGTGGAGCAAAGCAGAAATTCCCAGGAACAGAATTCACTCCATTCCTAAATTCATTTTGTCATCTCACCATAAACAGGGAATTCCAGACTGGTTCTGGAATTCCAGACTGGTTCTGGGCCTTAAAGCTCACCCAGTTCTACCCCAAGCCAAGCCATTCCATGATTCCATAATATCCCTACCACAGAAATGACATCTAGAGGGATTTAAGAGGAGAAGCTAACAGCAAAAAGAAATCATCTTTCTTTGAATCCCTGAAAATGGCCAGTAATTTGCATAACAATAAATAAAAATCAGATTTCTTTTTTTTTTTTTAGTGAGAATTCCATGGCTTCACCTCAGTGAATGAACTCCTGGGTGAAGGGACAAAGTATCCCAGGAAGCAAAGGAGCTTTTAACCTAAGAGTAAAGACAAAGTAATGTCCTAATAAATTAGAAATAAAACAATCAAGGGATACACTCCTGAGGTGATACCTGACTGGGAGCATTCATCCAGTGCCACTAAAATGCTTTATAAACAAAATAAAACCTTATTAAGGATGTGATGTTCAAATTCTGGGAAGGTCTATCCAATTGTGTCCAGAACAGAGTGAGGGATTATCCATAAAATTCGAATTAACCTTGGGTCCAGGTTCTGCCTAACATAAAGGACTGCTTTTATTCTATTCAGAGACCAAAGAATTGGATTAACAACACCAAGATTTATACTTTAGTAAGGAAGAATTACGAAATTAAACCCTGCCCGGAAAATCCCGCTGGGTTTTGGCATCACAGAGTTGGATATACAGAATTTGGGGATACAGGCAGTAACTGGAACCATTTCCCAGCACTGAAACCAGGAGAAAATTCCTCTGGGAGAGCTGCACCATTTGTCAGTTCCTCAATGCAATCCAAAAAATGGAATTAAACAAGAATTTCCTGGATTTCGGAGACCACTCGTTTCAATAATTGGAATAAAGCAAACCCAATCTCACTCCAGTGCTGGACAAGACACAATTCTGACAGATTTTTAAAAAGCTCAATTGCTGTTCCACATAACCATGGATATAATTTAGGGGGATAAGACTTTTAGGGGAATTTCCTCTTTGGGGGGATGTCTGGAGAGAGGGCTTTGGTCTCACAGGGAGAGGGGATGCCCACAATAAAGGAATGAATGGAATCCAGCTTTGCCAACAATCCAGATATGAATATTTGGAGAAGGGAGGAAGGGGAGACGCAGCTGCTGCTCCAGGAAAAACAAGGGAAGAGTGGTGGATGTCACAGAGTGAAAAAACTTGGGATTTTACTACATAGTAATACATGGGGCAAGATGGAGGACTTTGGGCTTGTCTAAGTCCTTCTTCTTCATCTTCCTCTTCCTTCTTCTTCGTGGCTTCGGGTGATTTTCTGTAACTGGCTGGAAAAGGTCCACATTTCAGGCCTTGGGTGGTCAAAAAATATAAATAATATAGGTGTCACCTTATTATTGGGTGATTAATGCTTAAATAACCTTGGAAAGAGTCAGATCCATCCATTTTATGTCTGCTTTGTAACTTGCTGGTTAGAGCTCACAGCTCATGAGGCTGTAATATAGATGAGAAATAGTAAACACCGAGTCTGAACACGAAAATAGGGCTCCTGTGTATTGATCCTGGCTCCAACACGGAGAGAAAAAGAAGATAAAAACCTCACACTGTCCCTGTGTCCCTTGTCCCCAGCCCCTCTGCAGCTCTCCTGGAGCCCCTCCAGGCCCTGCCAGGGGCTCTGAGCTCTCCCTGCAGCTTCTCCTCTCCAGGGGAGCCCCCCCAGCTCTCCCAGCCCGGCTCCAGAGGGGCTCCACCCCTGGAATAGCTCTGTGGATTCCTCTGGGCTCTCTCCAGCAGCTCCAGGCCCTGCTGATGCTGGGGGCCTCACCACAGAATTCCCCTTTTCCTGCTCCCTGGTGACATTCCTGTCACGTTTAACACCACACACCAGGAGAGCAGCAATGAGCCGAGTGGGAGCCGGGACTTTTGGAACTGCAGCCATCAATTTGCCAGCAATTATTTCCCTCCCTGACCCGCAGTTCAAACAACACACACAGAAGTCAGGGGACTTCTGCCTTCCCAGGGAGGTTCAAGCTTTAATTGCAGTGACTAATCAGCCTGTGCAGGGTATCTCTGACACAAATTCACCAAAACCACTGATTTTTACGGAAAAAAAAAACCCTCCAAGCAAAGCAGGGATGTGGCTGCAACAACCCTCCCTTCCCACTGCACTCTAACCCTCTCCAGCTTTGTTTTTTTTTTAGAGCAGATCCAGCTTTTATTCCTTTGGAGTCATGTGGGCCAACACAGCCCGGAGAGGCAGAGGTGGGAGGTGGAGAGCACCTGACAGAACACCCTGGCACTGCTGCCAGAGGCTCCTTTTCCCTGGATTTATGGAGTACAATGAGATTTGTACTCACCTGCATTTAAAAAAGGCCTTTAAATAGATAAATGAGTAATGGTTTTTAAGATAAATGTTATGTTCAGAGCTGTTTTACTATTTGTACTACACTGTTATGAGGGCTCCAAAAAAAGCTTGAGAGGGATTTGGGACAAGGGATGGAGGGACAGGAGCCAGGGAATGGCTTTAAACTGAAGAAGAGGGGAATTAAATGGGATCTAGGGAAGGAATTCCTGGCTGGGCTGCCCCTGGATCCCTGGCAGTGCCCAAGGCCAGGTTGGATGGGGTTGGAGCAGCCTGGGATGGTGGAAGTGTCCCTGCCACGGTGGGGGGACTGGACAATCCCTGAGATCCCACCCAACCCAATCTGCTCCATGAACTCCTTCTGTTCCCCACAGAAATTCTCTGCAATTCCCACTGCCCCTCTGCTGTGAGCAGAAAACTCCCCCTGTGAGGAACATTTCCAGAACGTTCTGATCTCTTCCCACCAGCCAAAGCTGGTCCTAATTAATCCAAAACTTTCCAGCCTCATTCAGCAAAGGATTCAGGCTCAAGACCTCCCAGCCTGCCCAGGGGATGGAGCTCAGGTCCTCTCCACCCTCCCTCCAAAGCTTTTCCAAGTGCCCAAATCCTGATTATGTCCCCTGCTGCAGGTTTTGTAATTATTCCTTGCCCTAAATGGGAAAAAGTTTCCTTCTCCTGCAATTTCCATGGAACTGAGAGAAAGAAGTTGCCTGGAGAGTAAATAATACCAATTTTTACATCTCCCCTGATGTTTTGCTATTTCTGCCTCCTCCTTTTCTGATGAAAATCTTGCTTTGCTTCTTCCTGTCTGCCACACTTTTTTCACAGCAAAATTGTGTAGCTTCTCCTAAAATTAACCTGTGAAAATGCAAATTATTTGCTCTGAGGGTGTTTCCTCAGGCTGCTCTGGTGTTACATTTTCCATTCTGGACACAGAGGTTACAAATGAAAATATTGCTCAACCAGCCAAATAAAAAGATGTATTGCAAGAAGAAGCAAATTGTTGTTGTAACAGATTACAAAGCGCAAAACAATTCTTTTTTAGTGCTGGAGGCAAAAATATCAATCCTCTCTGCTGGCCTAAAATCAAGATTTCAGTATTAAAGCAGCTCAGCTTTCAGCACAAGGCCAGTAGTGAAGTGCGATGTGCACACGGAGATCATCCCCATGAAATTGGCTCAAAACCCCCAAAAATTAATTTAACAACTCTAATTGGGAAGATGCAGCCAGATTAATGAATTCCAATTTGTGTTCTGGATGTTTGCTGCGGTAAACAAGCAGCAACAGGAGCGGTGTGATTGTGATTCCTTGCTGGAATGCCTCCGAGAAAGCAGCCGTGAATCATCGCAACAGTCACGCTCCTCAAAGGGAAAAATCAGCCGTGAATGTGCCGAAAGAATGGGGGAAAATCAATCTCTCCTGACTCCCGGCTTCCAGAATTCTCCACGGCTTCCAGGTGGTCCCTGGGACCTGATAAAGAAGCCGCTTCACCTGATGGGTGTCTGCAAAGAGTCCCAAAATCCCATGGAAAAGAGCAGTGGGATGGTCAATCCTCCAAGAGGAGGAATTCCCCACTCTGGGTATGATCAGCAGCCAAGAGGGGGCAGAAATCTCCAAATTCCAAATCCTTTCCCTCTTTTTTCCCCATCATAATTCCCACCAGAGCCTGGTTAGGTCAAAGAGAGCTTCCACAAACCTTTTTTCCATGGTTTGGACTGGAAAAAACAAACCAGATACACTCAGTGCTTCTGATCACAGCATTCACCAAAGTTCCACAGATACAAATAATTCCCACTGATACAAATAATTTCTATCTGCAATTTTATTAATTCCATTAGGGAAAAACTACTGAAAGCCCAAAAAGAATGAATGGGATGACTGTGAGCATCCATAATAAAGGAATTTAAAAATGAAACTGCAGGGTTCCCCGCGTGCTGTGCTGAGTTCAAAACTCACTCATAGGAATGGAAAAGAACCCTTGGTCAATTTGTGCTGGAAGCAAAACAAAGAATTGGGATTTATGTTGGAAATTCCTGGGTTTCAGCCTTGTTTTTATCAGAGATCACTGCCCTCAACCACACAATAACTCAAAATTTGGAGTGGCTAAATTTCCAATTCGGATTTCAACAACAAAACTGGAACAAGTTTCACTTGTACTCCTTCAGGACACTCTATGGATATTTTCAGCCATTAAAATTTAATGCATGAACTGAAGGAAATTGGGAATTGTTCTCTCAAACTCATAAAATTGGAAATTGTTTTTCCAAAATCCAAAACATTGCCAGCAATCACAGGTTTAGCTGTGGTGGTTCCATGCAAAGACATTTTGAGAATGCAGATATAAAGTGATCGCACTGCACTTGCCCACAGAATTATCCACAGGAGGCTTATTAAGGGACCAAAACCCAATTAAAACCAGGAGATGAACCTAAACATTTTTGGGTGTAATTACTGGATTGGGTCTGCTCCTGCCTCAAACACAGTGTGGTGCCCTGGAATATTGGTTTGCCAGGAAAAGAAAACCCCAAAATACCCCTACAAACACAACCTGGGATAAGTTAGGACCTTAAATCCCCTCCAGTGCCACCCCTGCCCTGGGCAGGGAATCTCCCACCAGCCCAGGCTGCTCCAGCCTGGCCTTGGGCACTGCCAGGATCCAGGGGCAGCCACAGCTGCTCTGGGAAATTCATTCCAGGGCCACCCCACCATCCCAGGAAACAATTTCTCCCCAATATCCCATCTAGCCCTGCTCTCCGGCAGTTTAAAAACGTTTCTCCTTAACTTAAATCATATTTAACGTGTGGCTCCTTCCCTCTGCCATCAGCCTCCCTTTCCTGCTCCATTTCCTGTTGTCCCTCTGGATAAAATCCTCTGGAGCTGCTCCTCCCCCACTTCCAGAGTGACCACAGCTCTTGCTGCCAGCCCCTGAATCATCCCAAACCCCAAATATCAAATCCTGGGGCTGAGGGATCACCCAGCTCACTGCTGATGCCTCAGGCTGTGGGATGAAATCCCACAGGAGCCCAGAGCCACTTCCAGCCCTGCTGCTGTCCCCTGCCAGCGCAGACCAGTGTCACCACCACGCCACTGGGACACCAGGGGTGCCTTTTTGGGACTACCTAAAAACAGAGGCCAGGCAGAGTTCAGAGGATAAAAACCAGTTCTATTTATGGAAGGTTGCATTTATTCAGGTAGATTTTGGGCAGACAAAGCCTCCCCAAGGGGATACACCCTAAAATGGATGATAGGTCATGAATTTTCACACTTTTTAAAGTTTGGTCCATATTGGGGTTAATCTCCCAATTCCAGCTTCAGGTAGTGAAGTCATTTACCCCAAATTTGCTCCCCCCAACACACTTTTGTTTCCATTTCTCAGGACCTGAGGCAGTGAGGTGTGCTGGATTCCCAGGTCTGGACAGGAATTGTGTCTGACCAAAATGGGAAAGCAGCAGCTCACATTCTGTGCGGGGTTTAGAGTTCTACACTAAAGAATTACAGGATTACAAACAGATGAGAAATAGAAAACCTGCCATCCTGAGGCATCACCAGGACAGCGCTGTCCCTTCCCCTGGCCACTCACACCCCACTCCAAAGGGAACAGGGACAACAGGCACCACCTGGATGCTGCTGAAGCCCCTGAAATTCAGCAACACCCAGCACAGAAAATTCCTGCTGCTCTGTCCTCAGGAGACTCCAACCTGATGACCTGGAGATTAATCTTGTGCAGGGAACGTAAATCCAAGGACAGCAGCGGGAGGCCCACACGTGTCACACCAATCAAAACCGGTTCAGCCAAGGATTAGAGCAGTGCAACCAGGGAAAATGACTTAAAAGCTCAGGCCAGGGTCTTAAAATTATTGAAAAATATGAAGATGCACCTCATAATTCTAAAAACTAAACTCAAGATTAGAAATGTGACATTTTTCACCTCAGCTTGAGTGCAAATTCATGCACTCCCTACGAGGCCCGGCCTGGTAAAAGCAGGATCAAAAATAGATGTTCCGGCTGATTAAATCCTCAGCTAAACAAATTGTCTACAGGAAAATGCATTAGAGAGATGCAAGAGCAGCAGGACACTCAGATGAAATTGGATTCTTTGGATCATGTGTCTGAAGCAGTCCAAATTCCCTTGTTTATCAGGAGAAATTAGCACAATAGGGATACTCCTGGCATGGAAATTCAAAGCTCGCAACTGAAATGTGTCTGAGAAATTAGATGGGGTTGAAAGGAAATAAAAAAGCAGCAGAAAAACCCCATGGGATTAGAATATAGAAGGATTAATATAAGAAAACAGCCCTCTTTTAGCTAAAATAGTTATGCTGATTGTCAACATTTGTTTGCAGGTATTAATACAAAAATCAAATCATATTAGAGTGGGAAAAGATAAAAGTATTACCAGGAATAATGGAATGAAATGCAGAATAGAAGTGTGGATTAATAAAAAAAAACCTTCTAGAGCGCTGTTATTTACTAAATATGAATAGTCCAAATCATTTGGTGTATTAAAAATACATTTGAACACAGAGTAGATAATAAAAAATACAATAAATGAATATTGTGATGATAAATCCTTCAGTATTTAGTCAGAATCCCAGATTTTGGGGTGAGGGGAAGGAAAACAAGAACAAGTAACTCTGAATTCCTTCAAAGATGGTAAATTCTCTATTTGTATTATACCCATACATCTATTTAACATAAATCCCAAGCTCTGTGGAAATCTGATGGATCATTTGCAAAGATCACTTAGTGGTGCTGAAAGGATGACTAAAACTGCTGACAAATAAAGCAGCCTGAGAATGAAAACAGGATCTCGGTCCTATGAGACCTGGGATGATTTTTCCATCCCCAAATGATCTCCTAGAAAATACATTTGTGACAATTCCAGATCAGGAAAGGCTGCATCAGGTACCTGTTATTCCTTCTTCTCATCAATCTCCAATTTTTTAATTGTGGAATCAAGCCAAAAACCCTAAACCCAAGTAACACCCCCCCAAAAAAAGATATTTTTCAGCTCTATAATCGAACCTTTGTCACAAACACATGAACTAATCAAGATCACAGTTATTAAGCAGTAAGAAGCTTTTAATCTTGGTTATTCCTTTCAGTTGAGTCATTACTCGAATATTTTCTTGCCTTCCTGAAATGATTAACAGTGGTGACCTTTTAAAACTCGGGCAGGATCTTCCCTGCATGCAAAACAAACCCACAAAAGCTTAATTTAAAGTACAACCCCAACCCAATCTACCCAAAAAAATCTCTGTCAACAATTAATTGAACATTTAGGAAGTCAAATAAAAAATGTGTGGTTGGTGGTGGTTTTGTTTTGAATTCATTTGTCCTCTTTAATACCCTGCTCGAGGCAGGAATTACTGGTGACAAAACCAGTCACAGTTCTCACATCAATTTAATTCAGAGCATGGAGCTGCAGAGATCGATCCTGCACCACAAAATCCTCCCAGCCCAGCTTCCAGATCCACAGGAAAGCCCTATGGAAGAGCAGATCCTCCAAAAAACGATCCCAATCCCATCTAAATAAACAAATCATTAAAATCATACCCCCAAAGCCACAGCTAGAACAGCAAAAATCAAGGAAAAAGGGATTGGAAGGAGATGTCTGTCCCAAAAAAAGGCACTGAAGGGACAGCTCTGAAATTCGAAGTAATGGCTGCTCCTTTTTTGCCTCAGGTAAAATTACTGGGATTTTGGGAGCAGCTCTCCCTTGGAGCAGGAGCATCCACTCAACTCTTAGAAGCTACAGGATTCCCAACCTAGGGGGAATGGCAAATGGGAATATCAGGAAATTCCCTACCCTGAGATCACACCAGAAAGGGAAATAAAGAGTTATTTGTCCAACGGGAATATCAGGAAATTCCCTACATTGGGATCACACTGGAATGGGGACTAAAGGGTTATTTTTCAAGTACAACAAACATTTTCTGGAGATTCCTGTTAATCCCAAATGCCTCAGAACTGTGTCTGCCTGCAAAGGTGACACGTGTCACAATCCTCTGTTCTCCAAGTCTCAGGAATTCTTCCTGTGCCTTTGAAATGCAGCGGTTACAATTCCTGCAAACGCAGATCAAGAGATCCAGGATGAAAATGGGGCACCTGGAGCTGGGAGAAGCGTCTGGATGGTGCTGCTGTTCCCAGGATTGAACATTAACACCCCTGCTTTCATTCCTGTCCCTCTTGGAGATCTGCTTTTATCTCTCCTATCTCTTTTTAACCTTTCTCTGTGGTAATTGTATTTGTTAATCGTGTTAATTAAGGCTGCCAGCTCACCAGGGAACATCCTCCCCTTTGTTTTGTAGCTCCCCGTCAGGCCTGGCAGAGGGACAGCATCAAAAACGCCTCCGATATTTGGATCAACAAAACCATTCCATGGAACTGTGGGATAAAGATGGAGCTCCTGAAATTCCCCTTCTGTGCTTGGATCGAAACTTTTCTCCCCATAAATCCTGGCACTTTAGGAACATAATCTTTTGGAATTAGAATTACAGCTTCTGGAGAGATTTTAATATTGACTAATAAAAAAAGAATCCATGCTAATTAAATTGTCCCTCTCTCAGCCAAGAGCTGGTGCCCTTCAAAGGTCCACAGGCTTCAACCCCTGAATTTGTTGTTTAGTTAAATGCTGGGTGTTTATTCTCTTTGTTTACAGCCAAAACCGCTGGATTTTAATCTATATGACAGAGTTCCTAAATTAGCAACCCTGAATTATTCATTAGCTATTTAGCCAAATGCTCTCCCCAATCCCCCAGTCGTTTTCAACTGAACAAAACCACATTAAATATTCTATTTTTCTCTCTAAACACCGCATTTTTTTCCCAGAGATTCCTTAAGGCATCCCGACTCTTGCCTGGAGTGATCTCGGGCTAAAATGCACATTTAATAATCTGCTTCACTTTCTTCTCTTCCCTTTCCCTGAGCCATGACTGGAAGTGAAAGCAAAATTGGAGCTGAGCTTGTTCTCTGCAAAATCACATCCGGACACCGGGGCTGATTTGCCCCGGGCAATGCCATTCCCAGTTTGTGTCACTGCTCCTCGGCCCCATTCCCTTCCCGGAGGAGGGAACTGGGGTGTGACAGTGGCTGCTGCCACTCATTCCCGAATCGCTGCTTCCCCAGGGAATCGCTTCCCACCGCGGGACATCCAAATGAAACCACCCGGGGCGCTGATTGCACAGAAAATGTTTGCTTTGAAGCACTGAAATAATTCCGATTTCTTTCTCTTTGCTTTCACTAAGAGAAATCAGAACTAAGCCAAGATGTGGTTTAGGAGAGCAATTTATCCTGAACAACTCGAGAATTTGATTTTAAAAGATAAAATATACTGGGAAGCATGCAAAAATACAAATAAATTAAATAAATAAATACAAAACCCAAGCAACAGACAACAAAATGCCTGAGATCCGAATTTCCAGCTCCACCTCTCCAGTTGCCCCCAGTTCACACCAGTTTTGACTGTCCAGTCACTGGGTTTGTAAATTTTAACTCATAAATTCCATATCTTCAAGATTCTGCAAGTATTTCCCTCATATTGTCAAGCACAAAACTCCAAATGAATATTGAAAACATCAACCCCAAATATTTCTGAGCTTGCTGCCATCCTCATTATTTACACTGTTAATAAAGCAACTCTAATTATTGTGCTTGATTATTTTGTGCTCCTTAAAATCCCAGAACCAGAAATGTTGGAAAAGACCTCTAAGATCAAGTCCCACCATTGATGTTCCTCTCCCACCTTCCAGCACTGGAGCAAATCCTGGTTTTCCACTCAACTGTGCTTTTGAGATTTAAATAATAAGAGAAAAGAAGTTAATTAACAGCAAAATTAATAAAAAGACTGGTCTGAAATGTGAGTGTGAATGATGTCCAGGGACAGAAGTGATGGGCATGAGAGATCCAGATTGGGATCAACAGGAATTCTCTGACAAATCCAATTGTCAGCCCAGCCCACGAGGAGAACTCCTAATTTTTCCATCTGTTCTTACACAATAAATCCATGAGCTTAATTCACAATATTTTTCAAGTTTTGCTTTGTGATTAACATCCATTCAAGTCCTTTTAATGAATTTTAGCTGATCTGAGCCCACCTCAAGCCCAGCTGGAGGCGATTCCGAGCATTCCCTGTCCAAGGTCGTTAGTGGAGAAATGTGAATTCCCAACAACAGAAATAAACACCAGAGAACAACCTCTCAGGAGGGATCTCCAGCCCACAGAGCCCTGATGTTTCTTCCTTAACCTTCCCTGGAGACCTGGCTCTTGTTGCTAAGGCATCCCAGTCTGTGGACTCCTCATGGAATTGTTCAAGGACAGGCTGGAGGAGCATCCTGGGGTACTGCAGGGTGTCCCTGCCCACGGAATGAGCTTTAAGCTCCAACTGCAACTCCAACCATTCTGGGATTCTGTAATTTACAGAATTCAAACCCACAAAATCCCAATCCAAAGCTTCAAGGCTGTTCCCCAAACCTCCCGCCGCATTCCAAGCACGGCGGAGGATTATTCCCATTCCGTTCACCCCGGCCTGACCAACTGAGGCATTTACAAGTTGCTCCAACAGCTTTTACAGCTTTTCCCCCTGTAAAACAACAAGTGACACCAAGTGACAAGGCCAAGCCAAAAGGGATGATCAGATCCGGTGGATCCTGACTGGGATGAGGACAGCAAAGCCGGAGCTGCTTCCTGGGAAAGGCTGTGAAAACAGCAAAGGCTGACATTTCAGGAGTTTTCTCCTTCCGTCTGGAGGCAGCTTGGAAGTGCAGCAGAGCAGATTTCCATCAATCTCTGCTTGAAAAACCAAAGTCTGAAGTCTGGGTGATCGGGGATGTTGTTGTTGTTGGAGGTAGGGGGGGAGAAGAGAACCTTGTGTTTATAGGGAAGAAGAAGCTGGGAAAAACAGCAGCAGCTGAGCCTGGATCCCAGACTGGAGCTGGCCAAGACACTGGACTCCAGGGAAGCCCCTCCTGATCAGGTTTGTAGGCAGTGGGTGCTGCTGATCACCCCAGTTCTCATTCCATGTGCATCTTCTCCATCCTGTCCCACCTCCTCCCTCTTGTTCCTTTGCCATTATCCCAATGGGGTCTCAGCACCAACAGAAATTTCCTGAGGTAGTACGATTGTTCCTCATGGATTCTTCTTAAAATTTATGGATATTTGTCTGCCAAATATCACTTACACGACAATGGAGTTGTCTCAGGGTTTTGTGGGGTTTTTTTTTGTGGCAAGGACATAATTCCTTTGTTCCCAACTGCCTTTGAGAGGAAAACCAAATCCATAAATGCTGTCCCTGGCTCTGCCTCAGAAATCCATTTGCTGCTTTTATCCATCTCCTGTGGAGCTGAAGGAGGCTCCAGATGAAATTGATATCAAACGGTACCAAACCCAAAGTCATAATTTATGAGCACCCTGTGACATCTCTGTGAGTCTGTTTACAAACGGATCCAGGGGTTTAATCCAACAGGAAACTGCAGGGAAAGGGGAACACTGAGCCCAGCAGCAGCTGCAAGGAGCTCAGTCCATGGGGGAGATGACACCAGGGCCGTTTGTCCTCCTGTCCCAGCCCTGACCTCCAGCAGCTCCACAGAACACTCTGTTAAGAGGAGCCAGCCTGGCAATCCAGATTTAAAAGGACACATTCCCTAAGGACAAGAGAAAGCTTTGGAAAACAGCCGGATACTCAGCTCTTGCCATCATTAATTTATAGTGATCCCAGTTCTATAATTACCATTTGCTCTCAAAACTTTCCTCCTTCAGTCAGCCACTAAGGAAAAGCTCAAATATAAAATGCTGTCCACCAGCAATTCCAGGATAAATTCCCAGGTTTTGGAGATAAGGCAGGATGAGGAACACAAGTTTCTCATGCTGTGAATTTTCCTTATTTTCCCAGAATTTTAGGGTGTATGAACAGCACCAGAGTTGGATTTACTTCTCCTTCTCCCTTTTTCTCTTTGCCTTGCCCCGTGCTCCTCGGCAACCCCTTCCCAAAATTCCACATGACATATTCGATGATTTTCCATTCTTTCTCCACCTTCCTCAGAAAAAACCACAGAATAAAGGAATCCCTAGATAAGCAAGAGGACTGTTTATCCAGGCAGGATAAAATCATAGGATACCCTGAGTGGGAAGAGACCCACAGGGACCATTCCCTGGCCCTGCACAGACACCCCAGAATTCCAGCCTGGAGCATTGTCCATGTTCCCAAGGCCTGCTGCATTAACAGCTCTAATTAATAACACAATAATTTGACTTCCTGTGATGTTTTAAAGGACAGAAATCTGAAAATATCTTTGAACCTACAAGGTCTGGATGCCTTTGAACAGTGCTGAGTTCCCTTAAACCTCATTTTTGTGGAATGAGCTCTGAAATACACCAGGCTCAGCTGCACCAATTAGCTCAGGAATAAGGAATCCAATAACATGGAAAAGCTAATTTTCTGTTATTGTTAGGGAAGGCAACTTTCACCTAATGAGGTTGTCCATCATTCTGCAGTTTTCACCTGCAGGGTTCATTAAAGCTTTTGGAAACAGAGCTGCAGCACAAAACATTTTAAGAATATACAGAAAATCCTAGGGAAAAAAAAAACACAAAACAGGATGAAAGGAAGCTCAGGGGGATCTTCTGGCTCTGCACAACTCCCTGAGGGGACAGCAGGGGGGTCAGGCTCTGCTCCCAGGGACAGGAGGAGAGGGAATGGCCTCAGGTTGATGTTTAGGTTGGATATCTGAGTAATTTTTTCATGGAAAGGCCCGTGATCCATCAGAAAAGGCTCCACCAGGGGAGTGTGGAGACAGCCTGGAGCGACCTGGGATGGTGGAAGGTGTCCCTGCCCATGGCAGGGGTTGGGTGGGATGATTTTTCAAGGTCTCTCTCATCCCAAACCATCTCAGTTTTATGATTCCACGATCCCCTGATCCCTGTGGAACCCCTGAGGCGACGCTGGACAATCCAAGTAAAACACTGGGATTATTCAGAACCAAAAAAGCTAAAAAATTACCAAAAAAACAAACAAAAAAAACCCTAAAAAGGATGAAGTAATGTGGAGATCTGCAGCGAAGCCAACCCACAGTGCCTAAAGGATGATAAACCAGGAGTGTGTCTGCCACAGTCTGTCCTGGCACCCGAGCAGAGCCCAGCAGGAGCCAAGTGTACATCCCAAAAACACAGCCCAGACGTGGGAAGTGTACATCCCAAAAACACCCAGCCCAAACGTGGGGACTTCCACACATCAACACTTCCAACAAAGCCAAATCCAGCAGGAAAACCTCCTGGAGAAACCCTTTTGCCACAGAAAATTTCACTTGAGTTAAGCCCACGCGTGAGGGTTGGAGGCCGGGGATTCTCCAGGCAGGCCTTGGCCACCACGGATCATCTGGGAATGTTTATTCCTCAGAGATTTGGACACAGCAAACTTATCAAATGGATTAAAATTTATTTAAGGCAATAAAAGCTATCTAAAGGTATTAAAACTCCCAAAAAAATTTCTCTGAGAAGGAATCTGCTCCTTTCCTCTCTCCCCTTCCCAGGGAATGGCTGAATCCACCCAACTCCAATTATTAATCCAAGGATCTGTTGTATTTTGCTGGAATTTTGAACAGCTGGGCACTATTTTAACACCATCTTTTCCCACATATGTGGCTGGGGGATGAAGGAAGTTGCTCCTTTCTGTTTTCCATGGATTCAGCCAGGGCTGGGAGCCAATTTCCCTGGAGAGAGCAGATGCAGGAATGGCACAGCTGGTTCTGTGGTTGTTGTGTGGGCTTGTTTCTGTCTCCTCCTCACCTCCATGTCCTTCTCCATCCCTCCCCCAAGTGCTGAGGAATTCTCCTCAGAGATGGAGACAGATGGGAGAACACAGCTGAGAAAAAGTGAGGAACCCTCTGGTTTCCCCCCATCTTTTTCCCCACTCCCTTCAGTTTGTTTCTCCTGGAACTTTCCGTGGAGAATTGAGAAACACAACGTGTCCAACCCCAGCCCCAGGCTGGAAGCAGCAGAATCATCCTGCTTCTTTCCAAAGTGGGAGAAGAAGCTGGAAATCACATCAACAGAGGGTGAGAAACACAAGCAGAGCAGCTCAGCAAAGCACAGCCAAAGGTGTTCCCAGCACTGGGAGATGGGAATGCATCCTGCTAAATATGGAGCAGAGTGGAAACAGCTCCAGCAGCACATCCTGAAAAATCCCAGAGTCACCGAGGTGGGAAAAGATCTCTGAGGTCACTCAGCACGAGGGACAGACTCTGGGCTTGTCCCAAAAGCAGGAATCAGCTCCTCCAGGCCAAAGATGGAGATGGTGGCCAGGAGAGCCTGGATTTGGGATGCTGGAATGCCAGTGCTGGGCAGGGCCACCTCAGCAGAGAGACCCCTGGCAGGAGAAAGAGCTGAGGACCATCTCCAGGAGATGCTGTTCCCTCTCCAGTCATGTCCAAAATGTCCATGGCTTCTGCCTGCCTTCTTTCCCACAAAATCCCCCCAAAATGCACCAAGGGAATTATCAAAGGAAGAAGGAGTGTTTGGAATTCTGGGATCTGCAAGGCAAAACTGCCAGATGCAGGACAGGAATGAGCCTGGTGGATTCTGGTGGAGGAAAATCCCAAAGCTACAGAGGTTTTGTGCTGTTCTTTTATGGGGATGAGGTGTTTGGAGATGGGATCCAGGGTTTGGAGCAGGCAGGGATGAGACTGACTCAGGTCTGGAGGTCACTGTGGTGATTTGTGGATCGTGGCCAATTTCCCAGGGAATTTTCCCTGAGGAGAAGAATCATTTGGATCATGGAAACACTTGAATCATGGCCTTATTCTTAAAAATAAAACCCACCAACATTTGCGCTTTTTTTAATTATTTTTTTTCTGGGCAAGATCTGACTGGATCTGGGAGCAGCCTGTGGTGACACAGATTCCATCAGCACCAACAGGAGAAGGAAATTTCCATGTATTGTCAGGAAAGCAGGAAAATGCTTGGAAAAGGCCATTATTTCAAAGGGAAAGAGGAAGGAGGGAAGGCAGGAAACTGAAAACAAGAAATAGGAGCAGAAGATTCCTCAAACAACGGCATCAATGTGGTGAAAATGTTGATTTACCACCCCCAGAGTGAGGAAGTTCCCTGGTTAGAAGGTTGGGAAAGTTACAGATTCCAAAAAATCCAATGTGGATTAATTCCCTGGCTTGGCACTGCTGTGTGCCTGGTATTCCCATTTATTCCCATTTATTCCTGAGGCAATTCCTTCCCTTCCCAGCTCCCACAAAGGGCACCTTACGTAAGTGACATTTGGCTGGGCACAGGTGAGGCTGCTGCATGCCCTGCATCCCGATCCCAAAATTCCCCAGCACATCCAGGGGCTCAGCTGGACCCCACAGCACACCTGGAACAGCCTCCAGACACTGCAAGGAAAGGCTGGAGCACAGGGAAATATTGAAAATTGAAATATTTCAATTAAATTGAAGCTGGGTTTGGTGTGTGGTTTGTGTTGAGGGTATGCCCACACTCACCTTTGGAACCTTTTAAGAGATTTAAAAATCACTTTTAAGAGTGATTTTCTTAATTTCTACATTTCTTTCTTTCTATCTAAGCTTAAAACAGTTCCAAATCACCTGATATTAAAAAGTCCTAAAAATTGAGTTGAAAACCTTCCCTTTTTTCCATTCAGAGGGATCCCACCTCCTTTACAAGTTGATCCAAGTTCCATCTCCAAATGAAACATCTGAATTCTCTCTTTTTTTTTTTTTTTACCAAACAACACAGATGCTGAGTCTGGTCCCATGGTGCTCTCCTAATTCCCAGCTGGACCATCTTTCCCTCATTTCTCTGGATCAGATGAGCTCCATGACAGATGTTGCAGGGAATTAATGTGAATAACCCCAAACACCGGTGACTCCAAGCAATTAAAATCCCCAAGAACACTCTGGAGCTGCTACAGCTCATAACCAGCTTGAGGTTGTTATTACTGCTTGGATTGAAACTAAAAACAAACAAAAACCCCCACCAAAACAAACAAACCAACCAAAAAAATATCAGGAAATCTGCAGGATTCTGGAATTCTAAAGGAATGGGAAAGTAATGGATATATGGCTGTGTGAGAAGGGATTAAAAAATTCACATTACCCAAAGTTTTCTGGTTCAATTCCCACACTCAACTGGGATATTTTGGATTTAAAAGGTGGATTCTGCAAGGCACACGCAGAAGAAATTTAGGAAATGAACCAGTGAGATCCTCATGGATTTTCCTGGATTTTATTTTATCTTTTGATGGCTGTTTATGGTCTAAGCAGGATAAGTGACCCTCAGAGGCAGCCCCAATCATCTGTAATGGCACCCAAATCGACTGTTTGGGGCTTAGAGATTTGTGGGGATGGGAAAGAAGCTTCTCAGCCAGGATTCCCCTGGAAAAAAGGTGGAAAAGAGGAAGATTTGTAGCCAGCAAAAACTGTCTCAAAGCCTTTTCCAGGATTTAACACCGAGAGTGCCCTGCTCAAATCACCCTGAGCTGAGAGAGTGAAGGAAAAAACGTGTCCTGAAGGCTCTGAGATGAATTCATGGGCTCAGAAATGAGTCCTGGAATGAATTCATGGGTTCTGAAATGAACTGATGAGCTGTGAAATGAATTCCTGGGTTCTGATATGAATTCACAGGTCCTGAAATGAATTCACGGGTCCTGAAAAGAAATGATGGGCTCGGAAATGAATTCCTGGGCTCTGAAAGGTGTTCCGAGATGAATTCATGTACTCTGAGATGAATTTCTGGGCTCTGTCAGGAATTCATGAGTTCTGAAATGATTCCATCGGTTCTGAAATGAACGAATGGGCTACGAAATAAATTCACAGATCACGAAATGAATTCCCGGGCTCAGCAATGAAACCCCGGGCTCTCCCACACAAGCACACCGCGCCTGGGAAAGTTGCCGGCTGCTGCCTTTGTTCCCGGGAATAAAGGGCTGGGATTTCTCCCGGAGAACGGCGGCTGAACACGACAGCGATGGAGGCCCCGCACGAAACATCCCCCGGCTGCTTTTCTGCTCGATTCATCGCCGGGAGAAGCCGGGAACGACCCGCGTTGCTTCCCCCCACTCCAAACCACAGCTTTGAAACCCAGTTTAAACCCCAGTTTAAACCCGGCACGGCTTACCATGTGTGTGCCACCGTGAAGCGACGGCGCTGGCGGATGCTTTTATTCACCAGCAACTTTCTGAAAAAGCAGGGAGAGTTCCTGGGCGAGCTGCGAGGAGAAATCTTTGGCGACGTGGGTCTATTCCCGGGCAGCTTGGGCAGCTCCAGCTCCAGGTGCATCTGCTCCTTGAAAGTCTTGATGTAAACCTCGGCCTCGGGAGTGGCGACTTCCCGGGAAGGCTCCCTGGCCGTCATCGCTGCGGCGCTGGGCGAGCTCAGGGACGGCCACGGGCGAGCATGCCCCGAGCCCCGGCGCTGGGAACGCGGAGCTGCCCCCGCTCATTCACCCGATCCCGCCCGGAGCAGCATCCACGGCAGGAGGAGCCGGGCAGCGCCGCCACAAAGCCCCGGCTCTGAGCGCTTCTTCCCGGGGAAGATGCTCCGGGTGTTGTTGTGGCCGCTCATGAAAAATTCATCACCCTCTGCTCCAGCATCCCGCCCTCCCCGGTGGGGAAAAGCGCCGGGATTTTGGGTCTCGGCGCCGGGAATCGTGCGGCGCTCGGCTCGGGGCTGAAGGCGAGGCTTTCATTGAGAATTAGTTTTGCCCGCACCGCGCTGGCTCCACCCGAGGCGCGCTCATTGGCTCGGGGTTATTTTGACAAGCGGACTCTGCCCTGCCCTCCTGGCACTCCCAGGGAATTTTTAGGACCTGTCCAACATCCCGATATTGCTCCCGGGCGCTCCCCGGCTCTGGGAGGGTTGGGAGAGCACTAAGAGCGGAGATAAAGGCTAAAAGGGAACAAAAAACAAAGGTAAGGAATTCTATTCTGCAGGAACAAAGCCTGCAGGAATTCCCGCTCCGTGGAAAGGCTCCACCGTCCTGGGATGCAGAGCCAAAAAAACTCTGCCAAACCAAAGCGTGGGGGAGCTGGCAGCTCCCTCCGAAGTTAATTCCTGTGATTTTTAGAGTCTATGTATTTAAAACAGAAAAAAAAAAAACACAGGAATTTTATTTCCAGATATAAACACCATGAAAATACCTTCTACTTTTCCAAGGATAAAAAGCAACGTTCAGGTCAGGAAGCTAAAGACAAGGAGCTGAGTGAGAGGGCACAACAAATCCCCGAGGCAGGGGCGTTTTAAAAGCTGCTCAGAATTAGGTGACCAAAAATGCAAATACAATAAATGTTTTTAAAGGAGGATGAGTCAGGGAGAGCAGGTGAGGAAAGTGCTCTGGTTGCTCAGTGCAAGCATCAAATGCACAGCAAATCCCTGTCCATTGCAGTGGGGTTTCCATCAAACATCCCAAAACAGGAACACCAGCTGGTTCCTCAGCTTCCAGCAAAGCCTGATCCCAGAGAAGTTCCCTTCAGAGGAGTCCCCAGACATCCCAGCCCGCCTGCCCTGCTCCCACTTATTAAAAACAAAACCAACCCAAAATATCTGCCCAAGCCTCGCTTAAGGGCACTGGAACTGCAGTGGGATTTAATCCTGACAGGTTCAGGCAGCAGCAGAACGGGAATATTGGATGATTTTGGAATTTTGACGTGGTAGGATGGGATCTGTTACTGCGCTGACAGGCAGGGAGAGACAAACGGGAGCCTGGGAGCTGAAGGGGGAATCAAATCCACACAAATGCTTTGGAGCTGGAATTCCCAACAGAAACAAAATCTGGAATTCCAAAGAGAAACAAAAAATGGAATTCCCAACAGAAATAAAAAATGGAATTCCCAATAGAAATTAAAAAATGGAATTCCAAACAGAAATTAAAAAATGGAATTCCCAATAGAAATTAAAAAATGGAATTCCAAACAGAAATAAAAATGAACTTTCTAACTCTAGGGTTTGTGAGGATACATCTGGTATTGGAGAAATTTCCATGCCTTTTCCTAAAGCTTTCCAAAGGGCAGGCAGAACAGAGGGAAATCACATTTTCAAAGCAATAAAACCATTTTCCAGTGTGCCCATTAAGGAAGTGCTTCCCATCATTTGGCCATCCATAAATTAGTAATGACCTGGCAGCCCCAGAGCCTGGACAAGGTCCTGTGGTGAGATGGGCAGAGAAATTCCAGAGAATGGAGCTGATGAGGAGGGAGAGGAGCCTGGGGGAGGAAGAAAGGCTCCATTCCCTTGGGAAAGCAGGAAGAGAGGGAATGCAAAGGGAATGCAGGAGCTTCTCCAAGCTGAGGTTGTTTGGAGCGCTTGGAAGGCTGATCCTGAGCACAGAGGATTTATCCAACACCTTCCAGCTCCTGGTGGCAATAGATCCACACTTCCCTGACAAAATTCCCTGGGAAAGGTTCTAGAAGAGCATTCCTGGAGTTCCAGCTCCCACCCCTGACCATTCTGGTGTTCCACACACGCAGGACCCTGCAGCCAACAGCTCGGAATTCTCCGTGGATTCCTAGCTTGGAATTCTGGCCAGACAGAATTCTGGCTTCACTGCAGGATGAGCCAAGAGGAGGTGAGAAGCAGACACTGGAGCTAACTGGCAGGAAAGCTGGGATCTGAAAATCCTGGCAGGAATTCTCCGTGTTTGCAGGGAATAGAGAGCACCCAGGGCATCAGAGCTCCATGGAATCGTGGAATGCTTTGGGTGGGAAGGGAACCTAAATCCCATCCAGGGCCACCCTGCCATGGCAGGGACAATTCCACTGTCCCAGGCTGCTCCAGCCTGGCCTTGGGCACTGCCAGGATCCAGGGGCAGCCACAGCAAATCTGGGAATTCATCCCAGCCCCTCCTCACCCTCTCTGCCAGGAATTCCTGCCCAATCCCCCATCCATCCTTGTCCCCAGCCCCTCTGCAGCTCTCCTGGAGCCCCTCCAGGCCCTGCCAGGGGCTCTGAGCTCTCCCTGCAGCTTCTCCTCCCCAGCTGAGCCCCCCCAGCTCTCCCAGCCCGGCTCCAGCCCTGCAGCAGCTCCGGGGGCTCCTCTGGGCTCTCCCCAGCAGCTCCAGGTGCTGCTGCTGTTGGAGCCAGGGCTGGGGCAGCTCTGCCCTCACCTGAGTGGGGCAGAACCCAGCCCAGCCTCAGCCAGCATCACTCCCAGCCCTCCCAGGGCTCTTTCCCATCTGTTCATCCCAGGCCTGGACTGACCCTGGCAGTGCAGGGCCAGGGTTATGTATGAAAATGATCCCCAGGCAAATCCCTGTCCCCTGAACACCCCAGGGACACCCCAGGAACAGCCCAAGAACACCCCAGATCTGTCCATCACCACAGATTATTGTCTGCAGCCCAAGATAACAATTCCATCTGAAAAGGGATCAGAAATATGAAGGAATTGTTGAGGAGGTGGAAAAGATGATTGAAGGAAAGTGCCTGGCAGGAAAATGGGACCACTTGGAAGAAAAAGGACAATTAAGGAAACTTGCAGAAGTTTAAGTGCATTTGGGTGAGATTCCCTCCCTGCTTCCCAACTCACTGAAGAGTCTGGAAGTGCTGGAAGTTTGAAAATATTCGATTAAAATAACAGATAGGGTAGGAAACAACATTTCCAAGCCTGCAACTCCTCATCAAAGCTGATCTTGAGTGTGCTGAGAGCAATTGCTAAGCAACAAGAACACAGCTTTTTTTCTTTAGCAGCACCATTATTTACCTGTTCCCAAGTCCTAAAAGCCAGGATGGAGTAAAACACCAGGGAAAAGGGAATTGTGCAGAGTCCTACACGCTCCAGGAGCAAAGGAAAAGCTTTTAGTTGGTTTTTCACTGCACTTTCAGCCAGGGGCAGGAGAATTGGAGAATTCTTCCTCAGAGCACATTTAGATAAAAACAGTCAGGAATTCCCCTCTCTTCCTGCAGTCATTGCTCCAGCCAGCCCAAGGGCATCCCAAAAAGATTCCACCAACCCCACAGCAAATTAATTAGAGAAATTATTTCAAGGCATTGCGCTTTGCTGGTGCTACTTGGGCTTCTTTTTCCAAGCAAGGAAACCCAGGGGAAAACATATTTTTAATCAAGTACAAAATCTCCTTTCCTCAAATCCTGGCTGATAGAATTCTCTCTTTCACAGCAAAAATAAACTCTTTATTGAACTTCCAAACAATCTGAAAATTAAGATTATTCTTTATAAAATACAAAGCACAGATTCTCTCTGTGTGTTTTAATTGCTGTTCAGTAATTTGTTATTTAATCCATGGAATGTCCAACAGGGGCTCTTCCTTCATTAGTTCTGGAATTTCTTGGAAGATCCCTCACACACAGCAGGGTTTCCTTGGTTAAATCAGTCCCAGGACTGGAAATTCAGGAGAGATGGACAATTCCAGAGCATTTATTAAAGCTGAGGATGCACAAGGGAAGGATTCAAACCCTTAAAATCCCTTTTAGACTAGAATTAGACCACATTTGGTGGGGAAAAAAACTCTGTTATTGGGCCAGGACATGATGGAATTTCACAGCACTGTCCCTACTTAATGAGGATTTCTGCCAAATGGGTTGGGAAAGGATCCATGATGGATCTCCAGGAGAGAAATTCCAGGAGCCATCCAGTTCCATTAGCTCTGGGAGAGATGAACATGAGCCTGAAGAGGAGGCAGGGAAAACAGCCACAGCACATTCCCAGTAGGAAAGAAAAGGAAAAGAGGAATGTCTGGCTTTGGAAAAGGGTGGGAAAAGGAGATTTTAAGGAAAAACAAACCAAGCTAAGGCAGGAAAAAATCCCATAAAACAAGAACTTTTTCTTGGACTAAACCAACACAGTGACTGGAGAGAAAAAAAAAAGAGGGAATGAGAAGGAATGAGAGAGAGAGCAGAATACAGGAACTGTCATTTGTACTGGAAAATCACTCGGTTACACAGCCAGCAGCAGAGCACAGAATAAATCTGCAGTGGAAATGTCACAGGACTGACAGGGATGTGATCCTCAGCTCAGCCCCTGAGGCAGCAGCTGCAGCTGCCACGATGAGCCAGCACCGGGAATAAATCAGAGCAACCCCGGGAACGGGAGACAGGCAGAGACGAAGAAAAGAATCAAAGAGAGAAATGTCTGGAGCAAGACAAGGAAAACATCAAGGAACTGGAAACTAGAGAAGAGAAGCAGCCAGGAAAAGAGATGCCAGGGAATGGGGCTTGAGTGGGGAACTGGAAGTGGATTGAAATGTTGGGATAAGGAGTGACAGGCGAGGCTTGGAGTGGGAGCAGGAGGAGAAGGTGGCGGGGATGTGGAAAGGAGAGCTGGGAGCAGCACTGCAAAAAGCTGGAAAAGATTCCCAGGAGGTCCAAAGCTGCAGGGAAGGATGTGTTGGTGGCACAGAGCTGGAACCTTTGGATGGAGCAGCTCTGGAGACACAACAGGAGCGGAGAAAAGGGGAAAAGAAATGAGAGGAGCAGGGAAGGGACTGGTATGAGTGGAAATAGTACAAAATAGATTCATTTTTTCCCTTATTTCCCTTCCATCACACCCAAGAGATGCCCTCTGTCCATCCCACTGGTGACTGCCACTAATTCCATCAGGGACAGATCATTCTTAATTAATTCCACTCCATGCCAGTCCCAGTTTTACTTTAACTCCCTCAGAATAGCAGCAAATCTGCTGCTAGGCTCGACATAAACACCCCATTGGGGTTTGAACCATCCCTGCCACCTCGGGGAGGGGAAAATGGTGATTTCACCTGAAAAACAGGAACTCACCCGTGGAACTGGAGCTGCACTGATCAGCCACAGCCCCTGCAAGGCAGGAAGCAAAGCCCCCCTTCCAGAACACTCAGCAGAACCCCAGGGCTTAACAGGAATAAAAAGGGAACTGCAAAGAAATATTGGGGAGCATCATCCCTTAATTGTGAGGAGATGCTGATGACATTTCCCAGAGATAATGGGGATGTCCCTGGATCCCTGGAAACATCCAAGGCCGGGTTGGATGGGGTTTGGAGCAGCCTGGGATAGTGGGACCTGTCCCTGCTCATGGCATGAGATGAGAAGATCCCTAAAATCCCTTCTGACCCAACCCAGTCTGGAATTCTGCATAATAAAAACCCTATATTATCTCTATAATTCTATTTCACTCTATATAATTCTATAAAATAAAAAAACTTCAACGCTCCCTTCATCATCTCTTTTTAACAGAAGGCTGAAAAAATCCCAAGAAAACCTTTCCAGCCCAAAAGCAGGTTTCATGGCCTTCAGCTGGTCAATTTTTAAGGGGAAAAAAAATCCCCAAAAAGACACCTGCTTTTGCATCTGGTGCCTCACAGGCTGAGCTTCTAAAAGATGGCTCCACAACAGAAAACTGGAAATTACATGTTTAAGGATTTTCCTTCTCCTTCCCTGAACGTTTCCTGCTGCAGGAGAAACAGGAATCCATCCCTAATTACAGGTTTGCATGACAAATTCCCCACGTTTGAGAGGCAAAAAAAAATTAATAACAATCCACTGTTATTTAGATTCCTGTTGGGAGATAAGGTTGGTTTATATTTAATAGTTTAAAATTATCCAGTCTGGATCACCATTCCCACAGATTTAAGGGCCCCTGGAATTTTTAGGAAGGGAATTTTTGGTTGGGAAACCAACGAAAAACTGAACAAAAGCAACCAAAACCGAAACTAAACCAAAAGTTTTCCTGTATTAAAACACCCAGAATCTCAACAAGGCCGAGAAAGCCCAGAATCATTTCCAGATCAGTCCCAAAAAAACCAATTCCATCTGTAGGAAATATTCCCTGGGAGTTTGGAGTGGCTGGAAGCTCATTGCTCACCCTGAATTAATCCCTGACGTCAGCCTGGCCCTGCCTGTGTTTGAGCTGAGCTTTACAAGGTGTTCCCTGGCACAGGACAATTATTTGCATTCAGAACACGCATGAAGGATTTGGCAATAACAGCAAACCTGGTGCCTTTCCCTTCCCATTTGTCCTAAACTGGATTTGGAACAGTTTTTTCCCTATTAAATCCCCCACAAAACACGATTTATCTGCCAAAAAATACGATTTTGTACCACCCTTTTTTCTTACAGGTATTTCTGCTGTTCCTTCCTAGTAACTGGGAATAAATTGATATTTATAAATTCATTATAAATTTATATCATTTAGACTTTTATTATCAAATTATATAAGCCACCAGAGCGTGATGTAAGAAGGGAATTTGCTTAGCAACTTGGGATTGTGCCTGATTTATTCCCAGAGAACATTGAAATGCCTTCTATATATCCAGAGTGAGTAATCCCATATGTCAGAGCAATCTGTATTAATTGTGATTATTTCCTCATTTCACAGCTATAGATTACAAATTAATTCCAGGAGAAGATATTTGTAATCTATTACCAAAAAAATTCACTTTATTCCTCACAGGCAGAGACCTCCAGGGTGACTCCAGAGAAAGGAGAAGCCAATGGAAAGAACCTGAAAATTTTGTATATCCTGATGTGAAAAGGCTTTGTGGTAATACAGAGATGGAGCAGGGAAAATTCCATCATGGAAAGGGTTTTCCAGTCTGCTGGAATCTCCATTCCTGGAGGGATTTAAAAGCTGTGTGGATGTGACACTTGGATGGACCTGATGACCTCAGAAGCTTTTCCAACCTAAACAATCCCACGAATTTTAAATAAAATGACAAATACAAAAAAAACCCCTCAAATATTGCTCTGTCATTTCTTGGTACTTCCAAATAATCCCATGGATCTAATCCAGGCACCCACTTGCCTGGCCATTTTTGCATCCTGCCATGGATTCCCAGGGAAAACTGTCAAAAAAAAAGGACAAAAAGGAATCCTGGAGCACCCTCCACTTTCTTGCCACAAAAGGACTGAAATCATCTTCACAAGACAACCAATTTCTCTGATATTGGTTCCATAATGGCTGAGGAACAGAAAATTCCACCATTAATCCAAAGTTTTATATTTTCCTCCTTCTTTTCCAGACTTTTAGCTGACTTACAGAACATAATTCCAGTTTCATTCCAGTTATTTTGATTTCTTTGTGTCTCAGGCCATCTCCCCCTCAGATTAACCAGAATCAGGTTTATAAGGTGGATTTTTTTTACGGCTATTTTTCCCTAAGGAATTACATGGAGAAACCCACAACATTCCCTGTTCAACAACTCCAGCTCTGCCAGTGCCTCATGTTTTGGAGCTGGGAAAGAGCAGGATTTTCTCCCTTGTCAGAATTCCCAGAAAGCTTTGTCCATTATGGCTTAATTAAAGGAATAAATCCACAGCCAAAAAATCCTCGAGAGCAGCTCGATGCCACTGCCAATAAAAACAGGGTCAGTGAGGAGGTGGCTGTGGCCTGGCCAAGTAAATCAAACAATCCATGATTTTTTTTAAGGGATAAAAAGTCTCCAGTGCTGGATAAAAAGCCTCTGGAGCTGCAGTGGCTGAGGCAGCAGCACTGGACAATGCTGCACTCCCAATCCTCTGCTTCATTCCAGTGACATTCCCAGTGTTGTCCAGGTTTTTGTTTAAAATATTCCAGCAGGGAATTGCCACAACAAGTAAATCTGGAAATATTCCTGATGTAGGTACTGGAAACACATCAGGAAAAATCTCAAGGCATTGGAGCCCCCCAGGGCTAGTGGAGATGGACCATGAGGAATTTGGGAAACTGAGGGAGCAACTTGGGCACAAGTGTTTAAAAATGGGATTTAGAGATGGATTTTGGTGAGTTTTGCTTGGGAAATCACAAAATCATGGAATGACAGAATCATTAAGGTTGGAAAAGAACTTTGGGATCAGCAAGTCCAACCCTCAGGCAGCACCACCTCCGTGTCCACCTCTGAGCGCGTCCCCAGGCGTTACAAACCAAAAACTGAATGAAAACAAGCAAAAACTGAACAAAAATAACCAACAAATGAACAAAACCAAAAACTGAATGAAACCAACCAAACCCTGAAAGAAACCAATGAAAAACTGAACAAACCCACCAAAAACTCAATGAAACCAACTAAAAACTGAACAAAACCAATGAAAAACTGAACAAAACCAACCAAAAACTGAACAAAATGAACCAAAAACCAAACTAAATCAACCAAAAAATGAACAAAACCAACCAAACCAGGAACAAACCCAATCCAATGACGGAATGATGGCAGAGTTTGGGTTGGGAGGGCCCTGGAAGCTCAGCTCCCTCTGAATCTGCAGCCTTGGACAATCCAGGGATGGATGTCCTGGATCAGCTGAGCTGCAGCAGGTGCTGCAGGTACAAACAAACTGCCTTTGCTCTTTCCCTGGAGATGAGTTATGGTTAGTCAGAAAATCCTGTCAACCTCCTGTCTGATTCAGCTTTTCCATCAACTCTATTTCCATAATTTTCATTTATTTTCTCTTCTAGCGAGCGTGAAGTTTGAAGAAAATATTTCAGAAGCTTCGTTGTCTTCTGCTGATTAACAGTGACTCATTTCTCCCCCTTCCACACACATCCCAAGCTGTCTTTTTGCACTCTGCATTGAGGTGTATAATTAAAATTGAATCATTAAAAGACTTTTTTTTTGTGTGTGTGTGTGCTTCTGTTTTCAACCACTTTTATCTCCAGGCAAAACCGTGCAGCTAAAAACTTACAGGCTCATCCTTAATAAAATTATTGGGATCACCTTGCAATTCACACAAAAAAGGGAATGTTATTTGGAGTGTTTAGAGTAAAATTCAATGAATTCAATAAAGGGAAAGGAATTAAAAGATTAAGGTGGCAACAACAAAATAAAAGTTTGGGACAAAAAGTGATTTTGAAATAATTGTAATTTTAATTCCTGACCTATGATTAATCCATCTTAAAATTCCTCTGGGTAACTACACCTCATATTAATCATAGCTCTTTTATTTAGACCTCCAAGAAAACATAAAAATAAAGTTTTTTGAAGCTGCAAGAGCTTCAGCAACTGATGGCACCAGCCAAAACCTAAATATAGGCAGACAAAACACTTCTCTGGGTATTTTTAGCTGAGAAATAACAGCAGAGTTAAGTCAGAGAGAGCAAAATTACCTTTATTTCCCATTTTTGGGGGGAATAGGTTGGCATTTGGAATGACACAGCAGCAGTGACCTTGGGATATTTGTCCTACCCATGTTTTTTTTGGATAGAAAGGATTTTTAGGGTTTATTTTGATAGAAGATCTCTTGGATTTGGGGTGGGATGTCAGATGTGACCCCTCAAACCCCCGAGTGCCACAGATGGCCATGGCTTGGGATTATTGCTCTGACTGAGCCTCAATTCCACATGGGAATAACCCCATCCCAAAGGATATTCCCTATGGGACACTACAAAATATTGGGAATAACCCCATCCCAAAGGATATTCCCTGTGGAACACTACAAAATATTGGGAACAAACCCACCCCAAATGATATTCCCTGTGGAACACTACAAAAAATTGGGAATAACCCCATCCCAAAGGATATTCCCTGTGGGAACTCTTGGGAACAACCCCATCCCAACCCCGCCAGGAATGTGGGATATTCCCTGTGGGAACACCTCACAACATGAGGAAACAGCAAATTTTATGGAAGTTGTTTCCCTAAACTCTCCATGGCCATTTCCTCCTCCAGGTCTCTGTGAGGAGTTAAAATGGTGGTAACGAGCCCAACAAATCCAAGGAATTTCCTCTTCCCACACCAAACAATTCCCACTTGGGGGATTTCAAATGGATTTAAGCTTTAATTTTTATGATCCACCTGCAGACAACCCAACTCTCATTTCCCAACAATATTCCCAGCTTTTCCCACTTTTTTGAGGGATCTCAGCTCTCCAGGATGCCACCAAATCCCAAATTCATTCCCAGGAAAAAGCCCTAAACAGACCAGGAAATTTCCACCGACTGAAAACAAAATCCCAGAGCAGAAAATCCTTCAAGGTCATTCCAAGATTTCTCCATTCTGATATTGTTGGGAAACTTTGGAAAAATCCCAGGAATTCTGAGTTTCAGGATTAAGTTTCCACAGACATTTCCTAGAAACAGCAAGGAATAATTAAAATCTCTTTTCCCTGCAGATTATGGGATGTTCTGAGGAACAGCACTGACCTCCTTTTCCAAGGTAAGGAAATGCCCCCTGGAAATGCAGAGCAGGTTTTTGAAATCCAGGCAGGATGTTCAATCAGAATAATTGATCCTGCTCATTAGCACAAAAACTGATGGGATTTATGGAAATTATCTGTATTTTGAACAAGGTGATGTCCATTCAGTGATTTAAATAATTTTAATTATCGGTATGAAAATTTAAACCTTGGGGTTTAAGTATTTTTTCCTTCAGGTTTTTTATTTTTCACACCACATGGGAAGCCAGCTCATCTTTTTTTTTTTCTTTTCTTTCTTTTTTTTTTTTCCCAAGCTTGCAGTACATTCCTTCTGTTCTAAACTCCTGGAATTTGAAATTATCTAAGAAATAAAACTCCAGTTTCTCAGGATATTATCACAAGGTCTGGAACACCATTGAAAAAACAAAGGAAAATTAAAAAAATAACCAACACATTTCTCCAAAACATCATCTCCTTCTGAATTTCTGGGATTCATCCTACAATTCCGGTGAAATTCCCAAATATTTCCTTTCATCCATGGGATATGGAAGGAGCATGGCCTTGGTTTCCCAGCTTTGTTATCCTTAATTCTCCATGCAAATCTCATCCCCTTTATCATCCTAACTTTCCTTATCTACCCCTCAATTAATCCCCACTTATCTATCCCTCAACTAATTCCCATTTACTCAATCCCCTAATTAATTCCCCTTTTATCAATCCCTCGATGAGTTCCTAACAGCTTCCCAAGGAGGACGAGCCGGCTCTGGCTGAAGCCAGAATTCCTGAGGAAGGTTTGGAGTACCTCGGAGCCCAAAACCATTCCGAATTTCGGTTTGATTTCGCTTTTAAGGCTGCTTTTAATTCGCTGCCCACCACCACCATCTGGAGAACAACGGGAGTAGTGCAGGAGTAGAGAGTGAGTAGATTGATCCCAATTCCAGGAAGGTTTCCAGGTGGATGTGGGGATAGGATCTATCCTTTCATATTTTCCTTACAGATTCTCACCTTCAGGATCCCCAAGAAAATGATTCCAGGAGAAAAAAAGCCAAAAATGAGGGATAATAATGTATTTTAATGAAGTATTTATTGCCATATCCTAAATATTTACCAGCCTCTCTAATCCCTAAAAATGTACATTCCAATATTTAATATTAAACCAGGTCAATTCCTCATGGAATTTTTAAAGCCTTGATTTCCTCATGCATTGGGATTCACCATAAATCTCATTTTTGTTTCAGCATCAAAATTTGCTGCAAACCTTTCAAAATATCCAAATATCCCCCCCCACACCTGAGGGAAACATGAAGAAATGGTGGGAATGAGCAGCCAGCTGCCAAATCTAAACCAGGAGATGCTAAGGAGAAAAAAAAAAAATGGGAAAAGAACTCTTTTGGATGCTCCAAGTGTAGCTACAAATTTATTCTTCACACCCTCACTCTTCCCTCCTGCCTGGATTTCTTATCACAAAGCTGGAGTTAGAAAATATGGAGCAGCATTGGGGAAACATTTGAACAACTTGGATGAAAACAGGGACAAAAACTGTGGAAAAGAAGCTTGGGAGGCTTCTCCACTCACATTGTCACCTGAATATCTCTACCCCATGTCCCTCCTACTTTGCAGGATCCATAAAAGCTGTTTTGTGGGAATATTCCCTTTTTTTTCCACATAAAATATAATTACATCACAGCTGGTCTGGAACTACTGCTTTGGGATCAGCCTCCCTTGGGTTTTTTGGCTGTCTCCAGAAACATCTCCCATGTTTTATCCACTATTTTTGCATTCAAGTCCTTGATAAATTGGGGTTTGAGTAACTAATAAGCAAATCCATGATCTTCTCCAGCCTTAACATTCCATGATTCCATGGCTGTGCTCCCGAGAGCGTGGAAGGAATTCCACAGGGAAGAACTGCCTGGAATGGGGTAGAGCTCAGTGCTAACCTGGTCCAGAACCCCTGGATGCCTAAAACTTGAATAAAAAATGGGAATGTTCAGCCCAGGTTTTGTAGGATCAGCCAATGTAAGTGGTCAGGAAGGTGAGGATTAGAACTGAAATAAAAATGGGAATGTTCAGCCCAGGTTTTGTAGGATCAGCCAGTGTAAGTGATCAGGAAGGTGAGGAGGATGCAGAAGGAGGAGCTGGGAGAGTGCTGCATCCCAGTCACACCAGTAACTCCCAGTAACTCCCAGTTCCTATGGAAAAGTGGGAATTTTAGGGCTCTACAGAAACAGCAACAAGCTGAGCAGAGCTGTCAGGGCTCCCTATGACCGGCACACACCCTTCCAGGAAATCCACATCCACGGATTCTGCTGGGCTGGGAGAGAGGAGCAGCGATGCCCTCTTGTGTTCCAAGGGATAAATCCATGACAAATCCTCGGCAATTCCTTGCATTTCTCCCAAACCATGGACAGAGGCACATTCCAAGCTCAGAGCGAATCCATCCTTCCAAGCCCAGCCTGTGGAAAGGCTCCCGCTGTCAGGAATAGAAATTCCTGCCCCCACAAAAGGGAACATTCACACAATGCCCACAAAGGTGAACCAACCCTTTTGTTGCCCAAATTCCCAATCCAGCTGAACGGAGGGAACTCATTTGGTTGCATTTATCCCAGCAATGAATCACAAAACCTGGACAAAAGCTCCTGCAATTCCTCTACCTCAGCTATTCCAGGGCAGTTTAGAAATCCTATTTTCAGCAGAAAAACTTTTTCCAAAGGACTTAAACAAATGGATTTGGGATGTCCTCTAGAGCTGTTCAAATGGAAAGTGCTGAACTCGACAGAAACCCAGATTCCAACTTGGAATAATGATGGGAACACAAAGCAGCAAATGGAGCCAAGAGAGGAAAGTTTAGAATCTAAAACAAATCCTAAGCCCAAGTGCAAGCACAGAATTCAAGGTGCAATTAATATAACCTCAGTGCTCCCATGAAAAGCAGGACACTCATCCTTATTTTGCCATAAATCCAGTTCCAGCACAGGAACACCCAAGGCTTTGCCTTCCCCCTCTCTCTCTGGATTAATTCCCTTCCTTTGGCACTTCATCCCACTTCCAACTTTGGAAATCACCTCGGAGTAATCCCCTTGTACCCAGCTCTCTGGTTTTTACTTGGGGATTTATCTCAAGCTTAGCTTTAGATCCCAATGGGGTTTTTCCAAGCCTTTTTCCTCACATCCAGAGAGTCAAAGCCTTTTCTCCAATCCTTTGTGGGAGAGTTTAGCACCATCCTGAACTCGTGTGGGTGCAAAGTCAGGAACACAAATCCTCCGCTTGAGACTGGACTCAGAAGTTTCAGGAGAGGTTTTTAACAAAGAAGAATTTCAAAAAAATATAAAAATATTTTGTTTTATAAACTTATATCTATGATGCAACAACTGATAGAGGTCGGTTTTCAGATTAACATGTGTGAGATAATTAGACGTGCGCTTATAATAAACAAAGAAGGAAAAAGCCAATTTGAAACCAGAAAACGAACCGGCGAATCAATTAATGACTCAAAGCATAATTAAAGGCGGCTCACCAGTCGTGGTAGGCGGTGATGGCGATGCTGGGGGGCGGCAGCAGGGGCAGGGTGGTGGGTCTGCACACCGGGTCCCTGTCGGGTGTCCTGGGGTCCCTGTCGGGGGTGCGGGCCCGCTCCGTCTGCCGCTGGGCCAGCGGCGGCAGCTGCAGGTTCCCCGAGCAGCACCGGCGGCCCCGCCACAGGTCGATGCCCAGGGCGTGGCTGGAAGTGCTGTAGGATTTGCTGAGCCCGCATTCCAGGTAATCCAGGGAGCCCTGCGAACAGAGAGGCCGCTGAAATCCACAAATCCCGGACACAAAGGATTTCCTCCTCTCCATTCTCCAGCCAGGACTGCCCCAGGAGAACTCCACAATTCCAGAACTAAATTCTACAAATTACTGCCACCATGAGGGTAAAGCACGCTCAATTCTCCAGCCAGAACTATCTCAGGAGAGGGGAATTCCACAATTCCAGAACTAAATTCTGCAAACAAATTATTTTCTCCACAAGAATAAACCACACTCGATCCTCCAACCAGAACTATCCCACAACTCCAGAACTAAATTCTACAAATTATTTCCACCATGAGGGTAAAACACACTCAATTCTCCACCAGAACTATCTCAGGAGAGGGGAATTCCACAATTCCAGAACTAAATTCTACAAATTACTGCCGCCATGAGGGTAAAGCACACTCAATTCTCCAGCCAGAATTATCCCAAGAGAAGAGAATTCCACAACTCCAGAACTAAATTCTACAAACAAGTTATTTCCACCACAAAATAATGGTAAACCACACTTGATTCTCCAACCAGAACTGTCCCACAACTCCAGAACTAAATTCTACAAATTATTGCTACCATGAGGGTAAAACACACTCAATTCTCCAGCCAGAACTATTCCACAATTCCAGAAGTAAATTCTACAAACAAATGATTTCCTCCATGAGGATAAACCCCACTCGATTCTCCAGCCAGAATTATCCCAAGAGAAGAGAAATGCAGAACTCTAGAACTAAATGCTACAAACAAATTATTCCCTCCACGAGGATAAAGCACAATTCTCCAGCCAGGAAAATGAAACCTTCAGCAGGAGCTCACTTCATCTGCAGTCACTGTCATGACACTTCTGCTTTTCTTCATTATTGAGATTCAAGTGCAGCCCAGGATAAAAAAACTTCTGGTAAATAGAATTTCTTCAGAGGGGTAACCTGAAGGAAAAAAAATTGTTATATTTTTTATTTTATTTATGAACACATACAAATTATATATTCATAGAATTATATTTCAATTATATAATATTTATATTACAAAATAAACATATAGTATATAACTATGCATAATTATATATAAACTATATATAATTATATATTGCTTAGATATAAAATGCATAGATATAAAATGCATAGATATATTAATATCTATTAATTATTTAGAGAAAATAATATATTATATATGTATACAAATATAAAAATTGTATTATATAATTATACATCGAGTATACATTTATGTATTTTATATTTGCATATTATGTTTATATGTTATATATTTATATATTAATGAATTATACGCTAATCAAGATTATTATATAAATAATATTGATGGTCATCAAGACCAGGAAAAGACTTTTAAGACCATCCATTTCAACAGCACCACCTCCATATTTTCCACTAAACCTCAATCCACACATTCTTTGGGAAAAAAAATTGGGAGGAATGAGAATTTAAGAATATTTCCCAAATTTTGCTGAACTGCAGGACCAGGATGGACAGAGGAAATGGAGGGATGGACCAGGCTGAGTGGAAAAAAAATAAATCTGACCCCTCTCACACCACAAGTTCATAAATATTCATTAATTTGGCCAAGTTAATTTAAGCAGAATACAGATAATGATAAAACCCAGCTTTTGTTCTGTGGGAATTGCAGTTCTGAGGCCTGAAGAAAACCCAACACTTCCTTTAGGCATGACTAAATGACCATTAAAATCTGACTCATTCTTTCCTGTGCCTTCCCAGAAAAACCTGACACCTGGGATGAGCATTTAAGGGGAGAATAAACCAGAGGAAAACACTCCAAAGAGGTTTCCTGGGAATTTTTTTCCTCAGGAACATTTTCTCATTGATGCAGGCTTTTATTACATGTGGAGAGTTCCTCTCCAGCATCCAAAGAATCTAATTCTTCAAAATCCTCCCAAATTCTCCAAAAAAATCTCTGTATCCCAGAGGAGTGGTTGGGTCTGGGATCAGGGAATGCTGAACAGCAGCAAAGCTTTGCATTTGTTCATAAATTGTGAGGAAAAAATCAGCGCTGCAGTTGGGTCTGATCCCTTTTCCTGGAATATATCCCACCTGGAATATTAATTTTCTTTTTACACCAAGCTTCCACATGAAGATTTTTGTTTTCCATGACCCTTGTGTTTCAGAACTGGTGGGAAAACACTCCAGTAATTCCAGAGGGATCCAGCCAGGATATGAATTCAAGGGTTCCCAACAGGCAGCTGCCAGTGAGGATAAAATCCCATGGATTTACTGCTTTTCCTGATTTTTCTGCACACTGGTTCAAAAATATCTGCCCAGCTCATCCAGTGTGAAATCCACTATTTACAGAAATCCCTGAAACATATCCTCATGAGCAAGTTGGGGAAGGTTTGGAATATGAGAGCCACATTCCATCGTGTGTTTTCCCACATGTTTGGGCTTCTCCATGGGCAGGATCAAAGCTCCAGAGGGATGTGAGGAGCAGATTGATCCCCTCACCCCTAAAGATCCCCCCCTCTCCCACCAAACACAGCCAAGGCTGGCTCAGAATCCCGTTTTTCCATTCCCTGGATGAACAGCAGTTTTGGGAAGCAGAGCTGTTTATCCAGCTCCTCTCAGCCTCCAAATCCAGCTCCTCCCACTTTTCCTGGAGGCAGGACACAAACACGGAGTGAAAAACAAAACCAAATCCCGGGGAAATTCCTGGAGCAGCACATCCTGCAGGCCCACACTTGCTTCTTCCTCACTCCCACCACATTCCTGGAGCAGGATTTTTCCTCCCAACAAAATGCTGATCCTGAAAATGCTCAGAGATAAACCCCAGGCACCTGAATTGTGAATTACTGAAGCTGCTTTTCTAAGGAAAGGGATGAAGGAGATCTTCTGATCCCACAGGGAATTGCATCATTTCTGAGCTGGGATTCAAACTGGATTCTCCTTAAAATCCATGAGAACTTCACAGGGAGAGGCACCGACTCAGACAGGGTGACAGCCACCAAAAAAAAGTGACAGTCTCAGGTCTGGCTCTCCCAGGAGGAACAGATGGGCTCCTGCTTCACAGAAAATCAGGGAATGCTTCGGGTTGGAAGGCAGATTTTAACTCATCCCACCCTGCCATGGGCTGGGACACCTCCCCCTATCCCAGGCTGCTGCAACCCAGCCTTGGACAATTCCAGGGATCCAGGGGCAGGAAAACCTTTTCCATGAAGAAATTTTCCATAATATTCAAGCTGAACCTTCCCTGGAGTAACTTGAAGCCCTTTCCTCATCCTGTCCCTGTTCCCTGAGAGCAGATCCCAAATCCCCCTGGCTGTCCCCTCCTGTCAGGGAGTTGTGGGGTGAAAAGGGCCCCCCTGAGCCTCCTTTTCTCCAGGCTGAGCCCCTCCCCAGCTCCCTCAGCCCCTCCTGGGGCTCCATTCCCTTCCCAGCTCCCTCAGGGATTCTCCATTCCCTTCCCAGCTCCCTCAGGGATTCTCCATTCCCTTCCAGCTCCCTCAGGGATTCTCCATTCCCTTCCAGCTCCCTCAGGGATTCTCCATTCCCTGCCCAGCTCCCTCAGGGATTCTCCATTCCCTTCCCAGGAATTCCTGGATTTCCAGCAGAGGGGATGATCAAGTTGTCATTTCTCTTCATTTCTTTCAGTTCCAATTTAAAATTTAAAAATCCTTATTTTGCTGGCCTTAGGCCTGAAATGCTCTGTGGAATTCCCACGAAACACAATTTTCAAATTTTTATGATTTTGGGGGGGAAATTTTTCACAAATTTTCACGGATTTCTTTTTCTGGAGTTTTCACTGGCCCTGTTTTTATAGGAAATTTCCAGACAAATCTTCACAGCTTGAGCAGAAAAAAATAAATAAAACCATTTCTATTTTCCTGATTAGGTCAGGGGTTTTAAACCTTATCTCTTCCTAAAAAGCTCATCCCCTATTGAGCAAAAATGAAGAGAAATTAAAAATCAGCTCTGACAACTCCAAAGGATTCAGCTCAAGTGTTCCCCACATCAGGATTTCCAAGGTAATTACAGGGGAAAATGAGACTATTAAAAGATGCAATTTCTCTCCTTGTTCCTTGAACAAATTATTTGCAGAGCCTCCCACTCCTCAGAGCAGCTGAGAAGCTCTCAGAGAACAGAACTATTGTTATTATTGATTGTAATAATTATTATTATTATTTATAATTTTTATTTTTATTTTTATCTTTATTTCTATTTTTATTTTTATTTCTATTTCAATTTCTATTTCTATTTTTATTTCTATTTTTATTTTTATTTCAAAAATCAATTTAAAACCACGCCAAACCCAGAAAATTCAGCCACGCAGACTCTCCTGCTGTAGATTTTTAGGCTGAGCTTTTCTAAATTAGATTTGATGTTTTTATTGCGAAAGAAGCATCACCCAGCATCATGCTGGGCTTCCCAGAAAATGGGAATGCTGCAAATCCATTGGGATTATTATGGGATAAACACTGGGGAAATCAAGCAGCCCTTGGCTCCTGTCCCTCATTTACTTCTTCCCTTCCTAAACTCTCTCACAAGTTGAGGTTTAGAACATTTTCTCCAAAAGAAAAAGTTTTAAAATCCTCAGATCTCCTTCCCCAAGAGCCAAACTGCCTGAAAAGAAGTTAACCCTGCTTTTTTTGGCTTTTAAATCCACTTTTTTTGAGGTTTTCCAAGCTCAAAGTCCCTTGAGAACATCAGAACTCCATCACAGAATTCCAGGCTGAAAATTCAAAGTCCTTAGGCCCAAAATTCCATCTTTGCAGAGCCAAAAATTGCCCAAACCCCACTTTTTTAGGCTTTTTAAATCCACTTTTTAAAGAGAACCTTGGAGAACCAAGGGAAAGCTGAGACCTGTAAGGAAGGGGCTTGAAGTAAATTGGAAAAAAATGAGCTTTAAGGTCTCTCCCAGCCTGAATCATTCCAGAATTTCAGGATTTACACCCAGAAAATGGGAAAAGAGCTCTCCAGGATGGAGATAATCCAAGATAATCCTGATTCTCTCCCATCCCAGATTCCCAAACACAGCCATGGAGCAGCAGCTGAAAAACAACTCCAGTGTCTGAGGAAAAACACATTTCCATGGCAAATCACAACAAACACTTCCAGATCAATTATCCAGCTTTTCTGACCACAGGCACACGTCAAATCCAAACCAAAAATAAAAAGAAAATTTGAGGATTTGTGCCACAACGAATTCCTGCTGCTGTTTCAATCCTGCCCTTCCCAGGAAAAGGATTCTGGAGCAGAGAATTTGCCTTTTTTCCTCAATATTCATCCAAAACTGCAAAGGCAAAGCACTGGGAATATTAAACAAGACATGACAGAACTGTGGTCAACTCCAAATCTGATTTATCCCAGGGTTTTTTTTTTCCATGTTAGCAATTTCCAGTCTGAATTTCTGTCTGCCCATCCAATAAATAAAAGGAAATTAAGATTAAAGAAAAAGCATTTGACATTCTGGAAATGCTCCCATGTTTTCCACCAGCCACTTCCATATTTTATTTCAGGATATTTGAAGTGGCATCTTGGACAGCACTAATTTACAACAGGAGATTAAAGGGGAAAAAAACCCCTGATTTAGAGGGACATTTCAGCTTTCTTATTCCAGGGTTTTTCCTCAGAGCCAAAGCAGATGTTCCTGTTTCCTTAGACTAGGGTTGTTTTCTTTCCTTCTGGATCTGATATTTTGCTTCTTAGGCAAATATTTGCATTATTTTTGAAGCCAGGCTGGATGATCAGATTTTTTTTTTTTAATGAAAAAGTGATTTAGCTCATTCTGTGATTTTCTCCCAGATGAAGTGCTCTGAAGTGAGGTGAAAGTGGCAATTCCAGCATTTTCTCCCAGCTTCTCCTGGTATTTTCATTCCCAGTTATCAAAAAATCCTTTAATTACACGGAGTGATCCTTGCACTGCCTCTTGCCAAATATTTTGGGAAGTTTTTATCCAATTCCATCACTTCAAAGGCTGCAATTAATGAGGACAGCCCTGTTCAGTAACCCCTGCTCCCAAAATCCCAGCGCTTCCTGCAAAAAATTCTCATTTCCCAGAGATCAGCTCCGTGTCAGAGTCCTTGTGTGGGACACCATAAAAACATCTCCCCTCTTCTGGTCCAATTATTCCATGCTGAGGTTGCAGAGGGAATTGAAAAAGCGGAAATTCTGAAATTTTGGGATGTAGGAGAGTGCCAGGGTGTTCCAAGAGGAATCCCAACCTGGACCCATCCAGCCTCACCAGGAAAATCACAATTCTGGGGCATGGCAGCGACTGAAAATGGAAAAAGCCACCAGAGGGTGGAATTCCATGGGATATTGGGAAGGAATTCCTGGCTGGGAGGGTGGGAAGGGCCTGGAATAGAATTCCCAGAGCAGCTGTGGCTGCCCCTGGATCCCTGGAAGTGTCCAAGGCCAGCTTGGAGCAGTTTGGGAAAGTGGGGATTTGAGGATTTTTAATTTCCCTTCCAAACCTGACCAGTCTGGAATTCCAGGACTTTGGAGGCTGAGGCCTTGAGGCATAAAAGGACCATTTCAAGCTAATCCAGGATATTTTTTCCACCCAAGGAATGGGAAAACCCAAAACTTTTGAGGCTACTTGGAAAGAACAATATCCCACCAACCCCCAAATGTTTTATTTTTGGGCAACCAGCCCTGTAAATATAAAAATACAACACAAAAATTCTCCAAGTCATAGGAAGGACCCAACTTCTCCAGGGGTTTTCCCATTTTATTCTTAGGATGTGTTTTCCTTGGACAAAAAAAAGCAGATTGAGAGGATGCACAACTCCCAAATCCTGAAATCCCCACCCAGCTCCCTGAATTTCCAAAGTAGCAACAGGAGAGGGGTTTTGGAGTTCTCATTTTTGGGGATTACTTTGCTGGAAAACAAAAGGACATTCTTGTATTCCTGGGAAAAAAAAACCCAGCAGGATTTAATTACCACATGGATTATCTGGGGAGAGTTTTCCCAACTTTTCCAGGATCCCAAGAGTGACAAGAGGGATGGGACGAGTTGGTTTTTCTGCTCAGGGTTTGGAAGATCCTTGTCCAAGCCTGTCCCAGAGTTTCCTGGGAATGGGCTGAGTGGTGAGCAGGGAAAGGGAAGCTCCAGCTCTCCCTCCGTGGGCTCCCACCTCCCTTCCCCCGGAGCTGAGTCACTCAGATCATAAATTCCCACCTCACTTCCCAGTTACTATAACAACTTCATGGATTTCTTCTGGTTATTAATTACATTCAGCCCTAATCTGCTGCTCCAGGATCAGGCACTCCAGGAGGGAGAGCTTCCCTGCTCCCTTTTCCCTGCTCCCTTTCCCCTGCTCCCTTTTCCCTGCTCCCTTTTCCCTGCTCCCTTTTCCCTGCTCCCTTTCCCCTGCTCCCTTTTCCCTGCTCCCTGTTCCCTGCTCCCTTTCCTCTGCTCCCTTTCCCCTGCTCCCTTTTCCCTGCTCCCTTTTCCCTGCTCCTTTTCCCCTGCTCCCTTCCAGAGGTTTTTCATTCCCAGCTCCTCTCACATTCAGGTGCTCCTCATGAATCTGCCTCCACGGAGATAAGGAAATGCTGATACTCCTCCCTTTGAAAACTCAGAATAGAAGGAAATGGGTTTTTTTTTTCCTCAAAACAAACAGGATGCCCAAAATGAAATGCAAAATCTGGGCCCTCAGCTGTTTTCCTGCAGCAAATGTGGAGCAGGGAACAGCCTGGAATTGAATCCACCCCAGCACGGAGGGAAGGAGCCCTTTGGAAGCAGAGCTGGGAGGCAGAGCAAAGGAGCAGCTGGAATCTGATTTATTGGAGCTGAATTGCACATCCTCAGGCTCTGAACGGGAAACCTCTGCTGCTGGAAAAGGCAGGAAAAGGCAACAAACTCCAGGCCAGTCCTGAGGTGCTGGAGTGGGCACAATGAGACCCTTTCTTTTTCCTCTGGATCATCTTTGGAGCTGGAGATCTGAAGGGACACCTCTGCCCAAGAGAACAGAGGGATTCCCTTTCCTTTCCTTTCCTTCCCTTTCCTTCCCTTCCCTTTCCTTTCCTTCCCTTCCCTTCCCTTCCCTTCCCTTCCCTTCCCTTCCCTTCCCTTCCCTTCCCTTCCCTTCCC